>SNQJ01S0063873.1:8910-28003 GCA_010110895.2 Picea sitchensis | reverse complement strand
AAGTTTAATGAGGATTCTGGACCCCCCCCCCCTCTCGTTAAAGCTCGGATGGTGAGAGGGGGTCCAGAAATTTTATGGACCGTGTAATTAATTTCATGTGAGTTTGGAGGGGGGGCGTGAGGTGTAAGGTGTGTGGAGGTAATATGAGTCAAGTGTGACATGAGGGGGTTGAGTGGAGTGTTGAGTGGAGGGTGACGTGAGGGAGGGTAGGTGTGAGGTATGAGGGGTAGAGGGTAGACTTAGGATAAGATGCTTTTTTTTTAGTTTTTTTTTGTTTTAAATTTTGTTTTTTATTATATTATATATTTTATATTTTAACTTTTTATATTATGTGTTACGTTTTATCATTTTTTAAAAAATTGTATTATTTCATGTTTTGTTTATTAATTTGTTTTATTAAATGTTTTTTGGTATTTAATATGTTTACATTTTTGTTTTGTTTGTTTTTAATTTTTTTTTAATATTTTGTTTATTTTGTATTTGTTTTATATGTTATTTAATGTTCTAATATATATGTTTTTTATATATTTTTTGTATTTTTCTTTTTATTTAATTTTTAACTAATGTTAATTACTAACCTAGTTACTAACTTAGGTTTTAACTTAATTATTAATTAATTATTTAATAACTAGTTATTTATTAGCTAGTGTAACCTATACTAACATTATGAGTTAATCTAACTACCTTTATGGTTATTTTGTTCATCCTAAGTCTTGTTTATTCATGGATGGGTGGTGGGAAAAATAGCCAATGGGGCCACAGGACAAGGGAGTGAGGGCGCAGTGTGTATGAAGGATACAACAGGGTGATGAGGGATCGAGTGAAAAGAATGGAGGGAGGAAACGAGATCAACCAAGAGATACTTCGTCATCACGGGAGAAACGCAAAATCAACAGTCGAAGAATCGAGTCACCTATAATTATAGGAACCAAACATCATCAATGAGGCTTGACCTACAAGAGACATGACATTCTCATCCATGAGGTCAATCAAGATCTCTTCAACAGATTTCTCTATTGTGCTGAGGTCAAAATGCATGCTCGAGAGCAGGTATCTCAAGTCGGTAATAAAACACTCAAAGTAACAAAGTGGGTGGCGAGGTCTCAATAGGCACAGTGCAATAACAATGAATTCTATGTGGGCTCAAATACTCACAATTCGCAAAAGTGTTCTCGGTTCAACGCTCCATGGGATAAATAGACAATGTAGTAACAGATTCCTCCAACAGACAAGAAAGCCTTCGTCAATGTGATTCGATCCATTAGGGCACAGTTTCAACGGTCCAATGTTGATCTTTTCAGCCATAACTGCATTTCTAGCCATTTTGGAGCGTTAGTCTAACGGTCAAGATGCCTCCAACGGTCATATTTTTTCACCATGGCGAAGTGCCAATCTGCACCGTTATGATATTTCGATGGAGTTCAAATCCTATAAACCTTCTCTACTCTCCTGTATGGACAGATGTTTCAAGTCTTCTTTCATTCCTTCAACTTCGACATCTAAGTTTTTGGTCCTTAGTAGCCTCGACTTGTCCTCTTGTTCATTGATTAAGTACGCTATTCTCCTCGCCATGAAATCTCTTAGTTATTTCTTTTTCTTCTCTATATCCTCCTCTTCTTGTTTCCCTCAAATCTGATCTTTCACAATCCAAGTTTTTTCTAGCAAAATAACAAATGGGGCTTTGTTGTCAACAAATTTAACGACCTCGAATTCTTCCTCTGTCGAAGTTCTATGAAGACTCATATATGTTTGGGTAAGTCTTCCACATAGGGTTATCATCTTTCCTCTAAATAATCCTATTACTCCCAATGAAGGAATCATAGTGGGATTTCCCAAAATTTCCCAAGTTCCTTCTGTCTTGATATTCACCTATTCTTTTGTATCCAATACACAGTCTATGTCAAAGTCTCTTATTATTGTTTCT
The DNA here is from genome assembly GCA_010110895.2 of Picea sitchensis. Lineage (NCBI taxonomy): Eukaryota > Viridiplantae > Streptophyta > Pinopsida > Pinales > Pinaceae > Picea > Picea sitchensis. The sequence goes on along the minus strand of SNQJ01S0063873.1, from coordinate 26,079 downwards.
ATACACTCATCTTTTAAGATTTTCGACAAGTTGATCTTTTTGTGATCATTCAAGGTTTCTTTCATCTTCAATAATAAAGTCTATGATTATTTATGGGGTTCTATCGTATCCTTATTCTCTTGTATTTTCTCATGGTTTTATTGCCTCATATTCATCTTTTTAACTTTAGCAATCATTCTAGGGAAATCCAAAACTTATGGTCCATATGTTTACAGCAAAGACAACTAAGAGCTCTATCACGGAATTCCTTAGCAAGATGTCTTGGTCTTTTACAACTATAACAAAGAGGTAATCCTCTCTTTCTCTTGAATGATCCTCAACCTTTCCTATAGTATGCATTGAGATCGCAGTAACTAACATGCGAAAAATTCTTTCTAGGGTCCTGCATCCATTTGTTAGTCAAACATTCTTTCTATGCATAGGGATAACATATCTTTCATAACTTTTATTAAATATATTATTTTTCTTATCTTCTTTCTTCTAGCTGTACCCTAGTTTTTAGACGAGGACAAAATTTATCAAACATACCTAGATTCATTCTTTTGAAAAAAATAAAAAAATAAAAAATTCGACTTGTCTTACTTTTATCAGAGAACAAAGCTTTCATATCTTACCTCTTTTCTTCAGATTGGATTCCCTTATTAGCACATATCTTCACAAGTCAAGTAGAATCTATTCACAAAGCTTTGCCTTTTCTTCAAATCCCAACAATCACAGTTTCAGTCCCGACAACAGAACCATTTGTTGGCACAAGGGCAGACCCAGGGCTCAATGATTCAACAATGCACCAACAACACCCTAACTACCGACCCTTTCAGCAACACCTGTGAAGCAGATGAAGTCTCACCCTAGGTAGAGGTAGGGGTGGTTGTAGGACTCAAGTTTCTGCAAGCTAGTTGGGACACAGATCTATGACTACAACACTCTAATAAAGCACTTAGCAGTCATCATTCATTAATATTTTTCCCTTATTCACATCAGAGATAAGACCCTAATTACAGAGAAGCACAGTATTCAATCAAACCTAACACATATAAGCACCTATCCAAAGGAAATAGATCAGATCTAGCATTCATTCACATTAATAAGCACTTAGCTATCATATCATATGCATCTAAACATATATTATTGCACTAAGCATAAATCACATGAATAACATAACAACCATAATGCACAAAGCAACCATAACATAGGAAATACGTGGTTCACCCCCAGCGTGGGACTATGTCCAAAAACTCTTATTCTTCTTTATTATCTTTTGTCAATCATCTTACATGTACAGAGCCTCAAAACGCACTCTGCACAGGATAGGAGATTTGCGCACACCTCGCCAAATCCTCCTTCCCCAAGCTAGGTTACAACACAAAGCCTTCCTACAGTTTGTACACATGCTTCCTACAATCCCTTGCACTTAGCTCTACAAGTTCTCAACACATAGTATGCATGAAGCATTCACAATTACTTGCACTTAACATAACACACATATGTCTCTTACATCATTTTCACTTAGCATCACCTCCTACTTACATCGCCTAGCTTTATATTTATACATTACAAAATGCCTAAACATGGGTAAAACCCATGGGATGACATCCCATACCCATTACATAAACCCTAACCCAAAAATCCATTCAAAAAAGGGGTGAGGTCTTGTGCTCCGCCTTTGACCAGCCTATCGAAGTCCCAAAAATGGTCAAACATGACCACAATTCTCCAAAACTTGGTCAAGGACCAGCAAGGGGTAAATGAAAAATGACTTTGAAAAAATAATGTATCCAACATATCAACTATTGGGTCATAAGGTTCTTTAGATGACTGTGGCCTTGGTTCTACTAGCATTTCATGGATTACACTATGATACTCAAACAGAATATGAATAATATTCTCTCTCACAATCTGAAATGAGCTAAAGCATAAGGGAAAGGAATCAAAATGGATCAGTTCATTACCTGTCCATGCTGTATGATTTCATCTGAGGTTTGAAATTAAAAAAGATTCAAGGGTTTCACCTCCAGATCTAAAGTAGATTCTATATCATCCATGTTTTCCTCAACTGGTTCATCGGAACACTCCTCATTCTTACTATTTACAATCTTCTTGCAATGTTTTCTCAGGAGCGAGGCAAAACATAGGGGCAGGCGGTTTGCACTTTCTTGAAAAATTTCTACAATTTCCTTCTTGCTATCTTGATTAGTGTGTAGAGTTTGATTTTTATCTTGGCATTGTGATAATTGGACTTCTTCTTCCCATGAATATGGTGTTGGTTTCTCTAAGCAGTCATCATCAAACTTAACCACATAATCATCACCATGATGATCATATGCTGGAAAATCATCTACATATGCAAGGTCATCAAACATGCACATCATATCAGTTGTTGGCTCTTCAAGAAGATGTTATCAGGCTACGTTTTAAGTGTGGACACAAATCAATCCCCCTAGCTTCACTACGAAACTAGAACAAAACAAGACAACACACTACTCTTTCCTTATATTTCAATTATCAAATGAGAAATGGATCTAGAACATACCTTTTAAATATTGAAGATCCAAATTCACCAATGCAATCCAAGATCTGTCACGAGGCTTATGGAGAAATATCTGTAAAAGAACACAAGCCAACAAAGACAAGAATAATAAAGTCTATTTGATATGAAACTATGTACGTGATCAAGGAATCATACAATATGAAAAAATAATATTCATATAGGAAAAAAAACTATATATGCATTAAAGAATGTGGAAGAAAGATACAATGAGATGCCTTGATGTTGTCAGGTTCCTTCCAATAGTTCCTTGCTTCCCATACACTTATAATCCATAGATTTTGAGACTATAGATATGATAGCTATTCATAATCTATCTTGACAAAGAAAATATCAAAGCCAATATACAAACTCCAAAGAATCCAAGCTACAAAAGCCAAGCTCAATTTAAAATCCACGAGATTAATCCCAAGCCAAGCTCAAGCTAACTTTCTCCATGAGAGCTCCTCTCCTTTTATAAGCTGAAGAGGATAACGTGAGGAGGTTAGGATGATCCCACTAAATCATAAAAGAGAATAAGATCCAAACTTTTTGGAGATCACCTCACCATCGAATCTTCTCCTTCTAGAATCATCGAGAAGATGCTAATTTTTTCCATGTATAGGAATCATCGCACCCTAGCTATAGTGCAACCTATGGAAGTGCCATAGTCTAGATTTAGAGAAGGATACGGAAATTAGGCATCGTCGCACCCTACGTATAGTGTAGCCTGTGACGATCTTCCTTAATAGGGTTTTTACAAAGGAAAATAAAACTTTTTCTTTCAGGAAATGTTATTCTCCCTTCTCTATTCAAGAATTCAGGCCATTGACCCCTCTAATGGAAACAAATAGGTTTACATCATTAACGGTCATAAGGGTGACGAAAATAATGTGTAACACAAGCTGAGTTGGAACTTCATCATTGACTATGGTGTGAATTGAATACATGCAACAATCATTATCCAATCCATGATACCAAGGATGAGTTGCAAAGTGTTTGGGGATATTGATCCTTGTCTTCTTTGTAACTATTTGAACATGTGATCTTTGAACAACAAGTTTATATTTTCTGCTAATCATTTGCATCATCTCTTTTACATTGTTTGCCAGGATATCTAGTTTCACTTCTGAATATGTCATCTGTTCCTTTTTTGTTCTATATTTCTCTTCTTCCCTTAGCTTGGACCTTTTGTTCATCAAATTAGCTTTGACATCAACTCCAATATTTTGCATTTCTTCAAGGGTTGTAGTGTTACTTTCTCTTAATTGGAATTCCATCTCAGGATCGAAGGCATATGGGAAATGAAAGTGAGATGATCTTGGGGGTGGCCTTATATCAAGAGGAATTGCATGATATACCTTATTGAACCTTGGTGAAAATTGTTGTACTGTTTCCCCTTGCTGTGTTTTCAAATGGTCATACTCTTCTAAGTTGAGAAAAACATTTCCCCTGCTCACCCATTTATCCAAGAAAATTTTCACAAATTGATGAAAGTTCTCAATGCCTGCAGCTGGAAGATCCTTAAACCAATTTTTGACTTTACCCTCGCTTTCCCTAAATATATCTCTCACTCCCTCTACTTCTATCTCTCTCGCTCCTCACTTTCCCTCCATTTCTCTCTCTCTCTCTCTCTCTCTCTCTCTCTTATTATGGAATAAACATCTTTGAGAATGGAATAAACAATCATGGATGAGTTATGTTATTTGAAATAAAAATTGCATAAACTACAAAGCAATACAAATAAACCTACAAAGCACAATAAAGATACAATAAATAGATATTATAAATATGCATCGCACACTTAGAAAGAAGAAGATACCACATATAAACTAACAAACATAAATAAAGAATTTATCAAACATTTAGAAAATATAGTTTTATCCACATTGAAAACAAATTATAAATATTTTAAGTTAAAACATAATATAATAAAATATTCAATGTACGCAAAAGAACTAAATACAAATTTTCTTTTTACTGAATTATTTGAATGAAAATAAACAATAAATACAAATAAATTATAACATGAAAATCATATAATTTATTATCATAAAAATTTAAAATGTATAAATAAATTAAAAAACTTAAAATTTAAAATATAAACAATTAATACAACATTTTTGGTGTGTACTTTAGTGTTGGTCTTAAAAATAGATTATTATTATTATTATTTTAAAAAAGTCTAATTCTTTTATTTTTATTTAAAAAAAATAAAATAAAAAACAATTCATTTATTATTAATTATACAAAAAAAAATTCAATATATAAAAATAAAAAATCTTGTATTTCCAAAATTAACAAATAATTTTTATAAATAAAAAATAAATATATATAAATAAAAAATATAATCAAATACATAATATATATGTAAAAATTGTAAAATTTAAATATAAACAATTTAACCTAATCCAATATTAACAACTTGAATCTTTTTCCAAAAATTTTAAGTTTTTTATAAATATTAAAAACAAAATTTATTTTATTCTTTAACTAAATCATAAAAAAAACAAAATACAAGTAAATAAGAAAAAACATATAAATTTAATAAACAAGACATAGAATGTACTGAAAAACTGAAATGTAAGGCTGAAGTGCTTTAAATTAACGGGAGATAAACGGAGACACAAAATAATTAACGGGAAAAAAACCATATAGTATAGATTGCATCGATGGAATAAGACTAGACTCAATGGGATATTGTGAAAAGTAAGGTTATCTATGTCTACTTTTCTAAGAATGGGTATATAAAGTCTCAAAGCCATTAAGCATAACACAGAAATGCAGAAATAATTTAATGGTCGGAGAATTAGGATTGTGAATGGCACTGAACTCTCCTTATGTATCCCATTTTTTAAAATCTTTGTATCCTTTTTTCTTCAAATATGTGAGCAATCTAACTTCATATTTATCTAACTTTTTTCTTAATCCCCGAAATTTTACATAATCCTCAGAATTTTACAGAAATTGTTTAGTATATCGAATGATTAAAATATGTACTCGTTCAACAGACCAAGAGCCTTCACCATCAAATGATTAAAATATGTCCATCACCATCCTTCCATGTTGATTGTCCAAGATATCATTATCCAACGCCCATGCAAGAATACCGTTAAAGGGCTGGGAGTGGCTGGCTGTTACAATCCATTATTCAGACGGAATTAGTATTTCCATGCGCGTGAAAGGGCACAAAAGAAGAAAGAAACCTTGACATATATCCAATAGTATTTCCATGTTGATTGCACCGGGAGAGATATCATAGCGTAAGCCGTAGAACTTTACATAGCGTAATCCCTTAGATATGTTTTGATGGAAGAACCAACGTCCCCATGCAAGATTCAGTTGAAGCCATTATTCAGATGGCATTAGTATTTACATGTGCGTATGTGGTGAAAGGGCACAAAGTTTACCATTCTCAGATTGGTTCTCAGATTGGTTTTGTTAGCGATGTGAAAAATATTTGTGATTATTCTTTCATCCACTTTACAACTAAAATAAATAGTACAAATATCAACAAAACAAATTTTATTAAAAGATTATTTAAAAAAAAAAAAAACATGAAGCCAAGGATGATTAATGTCCTTTGCAGATCAGCAATGGTAAAAACACAAAAACCCTAAAAGTGAAACTACATAGAAAAATTAACCAAGAAAAATTAATGTCCTTTGCAAGCCAGTAATGGTAAAAACAAAAAAAAATTAAAAATGCCCTAAAAATGCATAGCAATTGTATGGATAAATTAACCAAAAAATGGCACATCCAAAATTACACATTAAATTAAATAAAGAATACACTAATAAATTAACAACCTGTCACACCCAAAATTACATATTAAATTAAATAAAAAGCTTTACGGTATGTATAAAAAAATTACATATTAAATTAAATAAAAAGCTTTACGGTATGTATAAAAAAAAGAAAGATATTGATACTTCTTTATCTCCTAATTCTGATTATTGATTCATTTGTGCACCCCCTCTTTTGAGTTAGATAGGACATCATACCATTAATTGAATTAAAAAGTAATCAAACACTTAAATACATTCTTTAGATGCACCCTCTAAATTTTGCAGAATAACAACAAAAAGATAGTAGATGCCAGCGTAACTAGACTAAAGCGGTATCCCTTTGTTGGTGACCTGACGAGAACCCTGGTCTCACCATTTTACGCCAACAAATGGTTCCGTTGCCGGGACCCGCTTCTTAGAAATCTAAACATAAACCATATATTATAACATTGAACAATTAAAAAAACAAAATTCTTATAAAATTTTGTGAAACAAAAGTCAATTTGAATCAATTTCATCATTCAGACCAAACTGAACCAAAATCCCTTTCATTGAATAAGTTTGAGAGTATTAAGTCATTTGGCAGCCCAAACTGAACCAAAATTCCTTTCATTGAATAAGTTTGAGAGTATTAATTCATTTTCATTGAATAAGTTTGAGAGTATTAATTCATTTGGCAGCAAAATAAGGGCGATTATCATTGGATAGCATCAACAAATGTTTTACCAAATAGAAAACGGACACGGATACCTATAAATCTAATAACACAAAATTAATATTAATCTATAATACTAATAAACGAAATATAATAACATAATGAACCCGCCCATCACAATCATACACAAATTCAACATCCATACACAAAATACACACAAACACACTTCATTAACTCAAAAAAAAATACAAACAAACTCACAAGAAAATGATGATATAAATGAGACACATAAAATGATGATATGAATGAGACTCACAAGAGAATGATGATATGAATGAGACACATAAAATGATATAACGTTTCATGGTAGCTTTTTTTTTTTAAACAACGGCTAGCTAAAATGATGATATGAACACACCACAAATGATATAACGTTTCCCTCATGGCTTTTACCAACGGCTAGCCAAATATGTTCTAGCCCTTTGGATCAACTCCCGCTTTTTTTTACTTGTAGGTTTTTTAACCAACGGCCAGCCAAATTCTTTCCTAAGATTTTGGATCAACTCCTGTTTTTGTGGACTGGTACGTTTTTTAACCAACTGTCAGCCAAATTCATTCTTTCTTACACTTTTGGATCAGCTCCTGTTTTTGGGGCCTCGTAGATTTTTAGACCAACGACTAGCAAAATCTTTCCTAGCCGTTTGGACAAATTAACTCCAGCTCTTTATATATATATATATATATATATATAAAATCTTTCGTAGCACTTTGGACAAACTCCAGCTCTTTATTGTTAATGATATAATTATCTAAACAATGAGTATTTCATATTATCTCCAAATTCTCTGTACAGTTAATCAAACTCTGACTTACATCATCAACAACGAGTCCATTCATTGTGTCATAATATATATTCTTAATTTAAACCAAAAAATATATTCAATTTTTTTTTTAAATTCGGCATCATGCCATACTGGATGAGAATAATAAATGGATATATGAGAATAATAAATTCTGCTTAGAGTCTCTAGTGTTGATATTTTACTTATATAGCTAGCAGTTAATGTTCTTTATTATTACAATCATTTAGCACAGTAACTCCATATATAAAATCACTAAAAGAGAGACAATCACAAAAACAAAAGAGACACAAAGGTTATCCTAGGAAACCCTCTAGGGGGAGAAAACCCAATAAACTTCCTCAATATAGATTATCCAGCCAATAACAATGCTTCTCTCCAAGAGAGAACTAACATGGAAGAAGATCCTCCTCTACTCCTTCACTAGGAAAGAGTAGCACACCACTTAACTAAGAGTAACCAAGAGATAGAACAAAATCGTCCTTAACATCACACCTACCTGGGACATCTACTCCTCCAAGACTTGTGCACTTTTCTTCTTGTTGCAGAGCTCATTGAGTGAGTGAACAAGTTAGATAATATCCTCCCTTATAAATAGAAGTCTTTCCTCCTTAAATTTGGTCTAGGCCGAGATGTCAATTTACCCTCTTAAATTACATTTACAAAGGCACAATAGGGACGAATTTTACAAAGGGACGACTTTTACATAGAAAAAATAGGGTCGTATTAATAAATATAATATAATAAGATTCTTTAGGGTTTGTCTTGGTCAAATACAATAAGGATATCTTCCAAAGCTACTCAATATTCAACACTCCCTCTTAGAAAGGAATATATTCTTCTTGTTACAGTCATTAGCATTGCTTCTTCGCTTCTGCATACTTGGTCATTGCCTTTTTCTCAATCATGGATCTATATATCATAGGAAGTTTCTGCACTTTCTCGAATAATGTACTAGCCTACGTTGGGGTTACCAACCTTCGGGGTAGCATACCAACCTGTGTTGGGGTTACCAACCTAGGCTGGGGTAGCATACCATCCTATGTTGGGGTAACCAACCTGTGCTAGAGTAGTGTAGTAATGTGTGTTGGGGTAGCATACCAGCCTTTGTTGGGGTTACCAACCTGCACTAGGGTAGTGGACCAACGTGCATTGGGGTTTACCAACCTATGTTGGGGTAGCTTACTAGCCTAAGTTGGAGTTACCAACCGGGGTAGCGTACCATCCTACATTAGGGTATCTCATCACTTCCTTCTATTGGTGATGGCATCACCTCCCTCTACTAGGGATCAAGTCACTTGTCGCTACTAGAGAACACATCACTTCCCACTTCTAGGGAACACATCACTTCTCTCTACTAAAGAACACGTCACTTCTTGCTACTGGAGAACAAATCTCTTTTCACTACTCGGGAACATATCACTTCTTGCTACTGGGGAACACATTACTTCCCGATACTAGTGAAGTATTTCTGGATCACACCAAGCTTGCCTCTTAAATACTTGAACTTGACTCTGGACCAAGGCTTGGTCAACACATATTCTACCTGTACATCGGTGGCAATATAGTGGAGTCTTATTTTTCCCTTATGTATTATGTATTGGACATAGTTCTATTTGATCTCGATATTCTTGGACTTGTCATGACACACTTGGTTCATTGAAAAATTTATGCAACTTTGGTTGTCATAAAAGATACAGTTCCCCTTCAACTCGAGATTAGTCAATTCTGCGATCAAATTCTGAGGTCACAATGTTTCTCCACAAGCTAACCATGCTACCATATACTATTCTTCTACAAAATTGAGTTCCATATAGGTATTCTTCTCACTGAGTCATGAGATTATAACTGATCCCATACTAAACAAACATCTGGATGTACATTTCTGGTTTGTGACACTGCCTTCCCAGTTTGAATTTGTGTATCCCTACAAATAATATCTTATAATTTGAGATATATATGGGTCCATAATAAATTATACCCTTTAGGTACCTCATCAATAGCTTTTCCATAGACAGGGGAACATGTATTTCACCGCAAAACATATATGTGTCCTTGTGTTCTTCGAACCAAGTTTTTACATCACACTCTACCAACTTGGTACACTTGCTCAGTGGAAAATAAATCAACACAATCATTTGTTGGCTCTATGTGCTTTCTGCAAAGAACTATCTATCTCACTGTCTCAGAGTATGTCCTCTACTCTCTCTTTGATTTGTTTCTTCTAGAACTAGGACACTGCACCCACAACTTCTTTTTCGAAAACTAAGAATGACTGCCCCATTCTCATTGTAGTTGTTGAACTTGGAGAGTATATCATATGTGATATCACATCAAAAACTTCATCTAAAATAGAGAGTGGATCAATAAAGGACATCGAGGGTAGCTTATCCTCTTTCTCTAGAGGTAACTCAGTCTTCTATTGTAGTCATGTCTCCATGGCCCAACTTATGTAATGCACAAACTCACACTAGAGATAACTCAATCTCAAGTATAGGGATTGTCATAACTTATCCCTTTGAATATCATTATTTCATGGATAATTTTAATGAATTATGTTTGATCTCTATATACTTCTTCTAATTATTGGAGCAAGTTTCTTTTCATAGTATTCTCCCTCTTATTGGGAGAATCCTCTAGACACAAATCAGGCTTTGTACATCTCTATGAATGGTCCTAGGGAGGCTGCCTATCCTTAATAGATCACGGGGGCTGACTCCCACTGAAATTTATCTCCTTCTTATCTGGTACTTGGTGGGGCTTCCTTCCTCACCACTAGTGGAGCTATCTTCTCCTCGTGATATGGCATGCCAATGTTATATGGATTTACATCCTGTAAAGAATCACAAGACCATATTGGTCTCTTCCTGGTTACTGAAATGATTCTGGGTAAGTCCTTATGTATATACCAACTCTTCTTGATGATATGAAGAGTGATAAACTACACTATAGGGATTTGTTATGTCATCTTTGGAGCCTTATGCTCCTCATGATCTATCTCCATATTAGATGTTTTGTATCTAGAAAAATCAACTTATTCTTCTTCATCTTCATTACATGGATGTATATAGTCATGTATACAACATGGATAGTTTTCTCCATGTCTCATCTAATATTTCTCCTCCTGCAACTATCACTATATATCCCTCGAGGTTACCACCTGTGACCTATCGAGAACAAGAAAAACAAGGGAGAAATAATAGACAAGAACAATACTCTTTATAATAATAATAAAATCAATAGCGAGAATAATTGTCATAGTAGCTCCTTCATAGCTATCACTTGTGACATTCTTGAAACAAGGGTAAAAGGTAAGAAATACAATAATAAGGAATGAGAGAAACACTCTTCTAGTGTTGTGATCAACCATTCCTCCACAGTAACCTAGAAACAAAATAAGAAGTTTCTCCTAGAGAAGATATTAGTTATATATAGTAAATGATTACAATAAGCATGTATCTCAATAGTGCTCACATGCTACCAAGCGTTGAATACTAAAACTTTTCAAAAATTTCTATCACAAGTATAGTGTTCAACAATTATCAAACTTGATATGTGTAAATTTGAATCTTATAAATTTAATCAATCAAACCTGCAACCTAGAGTCTTGTCCTCAAAACTGAGTGTGTTTCTTTTCTTTCGAGTCTCTTTCACTCAAGATGACAAGTATTTTCTTCAACCTTCCTATGTAGTAAGATAATATTCTTTCTTGATAGAAAATTGGGTTAGAGAATAAACTCTATAATCTCAACCTTAATCAATATAATACTTTCACTTTAATTTTCAGCAATGATTAGTATGATAGCCATAACTTCAATAGATCAAAATACAACCTAGATGTTCATAATATCATAGTATTTCCATAGCAAGTAGAGGCATATCAAATTAGTCAAACGTGGAGTGCATTGTTCCTCTGAATGTGTTGGATCTGAGATCCTTCTGGATCTACGATTGTTGTTTCGACAAAATATCCTTTCTTCTAGAAATACCCTTTAGAATAATGGTACAATTTGAGTATAAGTATGTACATACCTCTGACAATATTGATATGTAGTGGCAACATCTAAAAGTAGTGAAAAACAGTAACAAACCTTTAAAAACTTCAAAGGTACTTCAACTTGTAACTTAAAGTTAGATGGATATTTGCTAGGGTGATGCACACTAGCAAAATAAAAATCAATCCCAACACTTCACAAAAACTTTCACTAATTTAGTACTTTAGCTGGTGCTGGCACTACTACTGGTGTTTCAACTAGCATGAAGGAACTAGTACTACAACTCCAAATGATACTGCAACTCCAACTTAGGTTTTTATGAGGAAACACTAATTTTTCAAATACAAATTTCGGAATGATGATCTAGGGACTATCAACGCCCTCCTAGGGAGATCTCCTAGATGTGGCTATATCCCCCAATTTCCTTATTAAACATGGAAGATGTCATACTTAGTGTTTCTGTAGAAACCCTAACTTTACAACAACTCCAATACTGAAAACTAAATTTTGGAGAGGGTGCACTGAGGCTGGCCACTTCTTTATAAATTGTGAGTTGGTCTCTTTGAGTCCTACTCTGATTCCATGTTGATATTTCACTTAGTAATGGTTCTTATTTAGTATTACAATCATTTGGTACGTTATCTTCATATATAAGATCATTGAAAGAGAGACAATCACAGATATAAGGGTGACATAAATATTATCCTCGGAAACCCTCTAGGGGGAGAAAACCCACCAAAAATATTGAATATAGATTATCCAACCAAGAGAGAACTAACAAGGTAGAATATCCTCCTCTACTCATTCACTAGGAAAGAGTAGTGCACCACTTAAACAAGAGATACCAAAAGATAGACCAAAACCCTCATCGACACACACCTAGTTGCAACAAATACTCCTCCAAGACTTGAACATTTTTCTTCTTTTTGTAGAGCTCATTGAGTGAGTGAACAAGTGAGGCACTATCCACCCTTATAAATAATATTCTGACCTACTTAAATTTTCTCTCGGCGAACCTATCAATTTACCCTCTTAAATTACATTTAATTGTCAAGGAGCTATAGGGTCGACTTTTACAAAGAAAAAATAAGGATATTTCTAAATATGCTCAATATTCAACATCTAGCAAGATAAACTCATAACAAAAGAGGCCAAAATAAATTTTGTAATCATCATAGACAATTTTCAAATACTTTTCTCTTATAGTCTGAGTTCTAAGACCCTCTATAGTAGAACCAATCTATAAAGTATGGGATTAATACAAGGTTAACATACAAAATGAGAATATTGAAAAGAGATTTCTAGTATGTGAGTATTGAAAATATAGTAGTTCAAAATATTAATTATGTTTGTTAAAAAGGAAGACCACATCCAAAGGCTCCACATGGACATACAGAAAACAACAAAATGGTCGAGTTCATAACACTACTCTATAATTGAGAAACATAGATACACTCACAAATCAAATTAAAATTCAAAATCATTGACTCAATCAAATCCAACAACCACCAATATACACTTAAGAAAAGTATACATTGGTTAAATTCAAATATAAGTAAATAAATGTAATTTAAATACTTTTAAATATAAAATTATTGTATATATATTATGGAAGGGAAAATATTTTGTAATAGTAAAAGTTATTTTAACATATTATAAAATATGTTTAGCAAAATGTTATATTAAATTATTATTTTCTATAATAATAATAATAATCTATTTTTAAGGTCACTAACAAGCCACACACCATATTTTTTTCTTATTTATAATTAATTATGCTTAATTAATTAATATAGTCTTTTCTTATTTACAATTAATTAATATATTTTTTCTTATTTACTGAAGATAAATAAGAAAATATTATATTAATTAATTAAATGTTTTGTTTCTAATTTAAAATGTTATAATAACTTATAAAAATAGATTTTTAAAACATATGAATAATGGTAAGAAAATACATATGTTTATTTAAAAGTAAAATATGATTATGTTAAGTAATAAAATTATTAATTAACATCTAAAATTACAAATTTATTTACTTATTTAAATAATTAAATTTTACTAATAATTATTTATTTATTTATCTGTTTTAAAAATTAAATTTACTACACAAAAATCAAATTAAGGAGTTATGTTTAAACTAAGCTATAAATATAAGAAAATGTACATAATTTAGTTGTATTGATTTGAATAACCATATAGTAGTGATTTTATGAATAATATAATGTCAAATAATTAGTAAACATTACACATTGTTATAATAAGTTTTATTGTTAATTTAATGTTAAAATAGATATAATTAGTTTATTAAATAAATACAAAGTCAATGGATGTTTTGATTACAACAATGATAATGCAAAATAGTCCATTCATAACATTATATTTAATAGTATCCTAAAATTACAAAGAATATTTATTTTATGTGAAAATATTATTTTTTCTTAATACTTCACATTATTTAAGCTAAACTAATTCATCCGATCTGAAAATGACTTGTTTATCTGAAGAAAGAAAAAAAATAAATAACTACTATGAGTTTAAAATATTTCTTTAAAAAAAATCTATTAAATAAGTAATTTGAATAAATTAAGACAAATTAGAGACTGTGTCAATTGTTTAACTCCCAATTACTAAATCAATGAATAGAAGAATGAAAAGCCATCATGAATTACATCCATTAACTCCCACTTGCTATAATGATTGGGAAAAACAAATCCCATAAGATTAGAGAGAAATATGACACAAGTTTTCAGGGAACATGATTTAGAAAAAGAACCATACATTTTTCCCATTTGTCTTGCCAAACCGATGGACATAAGATAGCTGGAGATAGAAGACTAGTTAGAGAAATACCCTAGTTTCCAAAGTGATGATGAAAATGTAGTTGGAGAGAAAGGTTGAGTTAGAGAAAGAATAAATGTTTTTCCCAAATCGATGAATAGAAGGCAGTTGGAAATAGACAATTATTTATAAAAACAACCCACTTGCCAAATTGATGAACCAAAGGACGATAGAGAGGGAGGACGATCTAGAAAAACGATCTGCATTTTTTTCTTTAGCTGTTTATTGTTAATAATATATTTATTTAAAAAATTGAGTATTTCATATTATCTCCAAATTTTCTGTACAATTAATCAAACCCTGACTTACATCATCTAGTCCATTTAGTCCATTCATTGTGTCATAATATATAGTCTTAATTTAAACCAAAAAATATATTCAATTCTTTGCTTAAATTCGACATCATGCCATACTGGATGAGAATAATAAACGGATATATTTGAAGTCCATATAGTGGATGGCATGGTCGTTTGAAAATATAGAATAGTTTTAAACCAAAAAATAAATTCAATTCTTTGTTTAAATTCGACATCATGCCATACTGGATGAGAATAAGAAACGGATATATTTGAACTGCCCATAGTGGATGGCATGGTCGTTTGAAAATATAGAAGAGTTTTATAATATATAGTATTATTACAAATATTTAAATTAACAAATTATTCTCCATAACATTAAAAGATTAATTATCATTAAATTATTTTCCATAATATTAAAAGATTAATTATCATTAAATTTGTGTTAGTTCAATAGATGTCTGTTATTTATGTATTATTCATAAAATGGGGTGGAATTTGTTTTAAATTTAAAAAATAAAAAATTTTAATAAAAAATTATTAAATTATTTTAAATTAAATATCTAATTGTGTTATATTACATGAGAAAATAGTTCAATAGATGTGTTTTACTAATAAAATGGTGATGTTGAAAAATAATATATATATATATATATATATATATATATACTAATTTCTTTTAAATCAAATATTAAATTGTGTTATATGGTATGAAAAAACTATGTAACATTTATAGATTAATAAAATGTAAATGGAAGGGGTGGTAGGTGTAGGGGAAACATTTTGGATTTATGAGGAAATAGTGAGAATTCATTTGTTTGGAATTTTTGAAGGTTACTAAACAATTAATTAAGGGCTTACAATCTCTTAAGTAACATTGATAGATTAATAAAATGTAAGTTTACACTCTCTAATATTGATAGGTTAATAAAATGAAGAATTTTTTTGTTTGGAATTTTAGAAGGTAAACAAACAATTAAGAAAAGTCTTAGAGTCTCTGGTGTCGATATTTTACTTATACAGCTAGGAGCTACTATTCTTTATTATTACAATCATTTAGAACATTAACTCCATATATAAGATCACTGAAAGAAAGACAATCACAAAAACAAGAGAGACACAAAGATTATACTAGGAAACCCTCTAGGGGGAGAAAACCCAACAAACTTCCTCAATATAGATTATCCAACCCATAACAATGTGACACCGACGCATGCTCCCTTTACAACCTGCAGGTCGAAAGGTCCACGTCAGCATAGGATCTTTCCGTTCCATCGGCCCAAAGAGCTTTGGTTGGCTCTCCTATTTTCCTTTTGGAAAATTTGCACCCACAACAAATCCACATGGGATCCCCTTTTTGCACTTAGGAGATCGGATTTTTCACTTTCGCGAGTCCGTGGGTCGAGCGGTGGACTCGTGAATCCTCGAAACCCGAAATCAATCAACGCTAACCTTTCCTCTTTCTTTTTTGGGATTTTCCTTATCGCGATTTCGACTATCGCGATATCGAGAAACTTGTCTCCTCGACTCCCGAATCTCGATTTGTTGAAACTCCAATACACTCGCGGCTTTGACCTTTCAACGCCTCTTCACTTCATTGGGAATTTGGACTTCACAATATCGCGAATCCAAATGCAATGTTTTCAGAACTTTACTCTCCACGAAATTCTGAAACGGTCAACGGAGTTTGACTCCGTGTCAATAGTGCGCCGCCTGTCCACACGCTGACTCCTCCGTGGCCCACACAAATCCTCTTAGCTTTTGGGACTTTGCGTTTCGGAATATCGCAATTCCCATTGAAAAACCTTTGACTAGTGCACTCCTTGCAGACACAGTCTCTAAACTCTTCACTCAGGTTTGCAACCCTAAGACTTCACTTGGCCTGCGCACTCGTTGCACGACTCTTGTTCCTGTCTGTACTTTTGTGGAAATGAGAACAAAAGCTATCTCTCCCGAGATTTTAGAAACAAACCTCTGAATCTTTTGTCAATGCACTCCTTGCGGACGATTCAACTGCACTCCTTGTATGAACTCTTTCTCAGATAGAGAAATAATTGAAACTCATTCCATTACCCTCTCTCTCTCTCTCAAATTTCAAACATCCAACAAGAAATCATTCATACATAGCATAAAAGCAATTGCATGACAGAAAGAGTAAAACATTCATGAGCATAACATTCAAAGATGCATACACAGAGAATATATGAACA
>SNQJ01S0063872.1:2207-40949 GCA_010110895.2 Picea sitchensis | reverse complement strand
TCAAGTGAGGGGTGAATAGCTTATGAAATGCAGCTTACAATGTGTGTTGCCAAAGAAGGAGTCTCTAGCAATCTCAACAGCATAACAGTATGAAGAATTCCTTGAGAAAATGGTGGTCATTCATGGCTTTTTATAGCCAAGCACTGGGTTATTATGCAACCTCTTTTGAATGTGAAAAGGGGCTCTTTAGGGCACAATTAGGTCTTTGACCAGCCTCCCCACGCAGATTGAGCTCGGATTTGGTTTCAAATCAACTTGGGAGCCGATCCATTAGTGGTTGGGAGGCCGACCAGCTTCATAAATGCGCCGTTTGGCAGGCGCACGGGTTTTGCACCCCACAACCGCGCATATGCACTCCAGATACGAAGATGTTGCGCGTGCGCGCACGCGCCCAGTGGGTGCAAAGCGCCTTTTAATTTTTTGGCCATTTTGTATAGTTTTGACCCTTTTGCTGTGCTGTGGAATTAATCCTTGTGCCATGAATGACTGTTTTTCTGTGTTGATGATGCGGAGTTCTTGTTGCCCTATGCGGATGAAATTTCAGTGATAACACTAACAATGTAACAATTGTATAGCTATTAGTCTTTTCTAATTCTGATAACATGTTACAATTTCAACTTTAGGTTCTTCAAATATATTTTCTTTTATCAACTTCATTATTGCATCCATTACTGGATTCTCATGTTCAAATGAAAAAGTGATCACAAGTTTTTCTGCAACTCTACCCAATTTCCAGTTCCTCTGTGCAGTTCCAATTTTGTATACCATTTTCTTGGCATTCCTTCTAATGTATGAATAAAGTGATGTGGCCACTTGTCTAGTGGTACAAATATCCATTGGGTTATACATTAGTCTATATATTCTCTGGATTGTTCTAATCCATCATATTTCTACATATTTGTATTCTCATGTTCTGCGCCAAATCGGATGCACAGTAAACTT
The DNA here is from genome assembly GCA_010110895.2 of Picea sitchensis. Classification (NCBI taxonomy): domain Eukaryota; kingdom Viridiplantae; phylum Streptophyta; class Pinopsida; order Pinales; family Pinaceae; genus Picea; species Picea sitchensis. Next base: position 40,007 of record SNQJ01S0063872.1, on the reverse strand, counting down.
TTTCATTGATACCAATCCTAGATATTCTCTTTATGAGCACCCCACCAACATGCAGGTGTTGATTTGAAGGCAATGTATAAAACTGGTAACCTCTTCTTTATATGAATTTTAACTCAAACTTTGTCAAGAATTCTTCTAAATCATTCTAACCATAAAAACTGGGAGGTTCTCTTACCTCCGTGACAAACCATCTTAGTGTGCACTTCATTATTTCTCATCTTTTGGTAGATATGTCATGTAAGCACTATTTCCAATTCTCCAATCCCGTGTCATAATATGAAGAACAAGAAACAATCCTCCTCCAACTAATCATTCCATCTATTGTTGGATTAATGTAATCTTCCTCATGCGCGGTAGTTCTATAAAACTAATTTATCGCTTCTGTAATGAAATTATATATTGTAGGTTCAACATATATTCCACCTTCTGAATGATATAATGGTTCTATGACTCTATATTCTCATGATTTAAAGATCATTTTCCCGGTCTTCAATTTGATGATAACTTGATTTTCAAAATCCCAATCTAGTCCCAACAATGTTGGATAAGGTGTAGTATTATCCACTATATCAACTACCTCAAAATCTGCCATAGTACACACACCATATAAATCCACTGGTATGCCATCAATCTACCAATTGGTATCACTCTATGTTGGTTTGGTAGGTTCATCTAAATAGTTGAATATCCCAGTGTAGGTTCTCCCATATTTTCCCTTGTTTTCTTAGGAAGAACATTTACCTTAGATACCATGTCTAGTATAATGTCACCCATAATGAAATATCCAATATTTGCATTCAATATGAACTCCCTATTTTTTCTTGTCTTCTTACGAACATGATTTACTTCCTTCTATTATAGTTGTATATCTTCTCTAGAATTACACTTTTCTAACAACCCTTGTAACATTTGTATAGATGTTGGATCATTCAATAACTTCAAGGAAGATACCATAAAATTTCTTAGATTACTTACCCTTTATGAAGGTTGATCCCCACTAGTATGACCATATGGGTGAGGCATATCAAATACTAGCATATCATATCATGGTTGTGCATTTGAAGTAGAAGAAATATTCTCCTTCAAAATTTATTGTCTCGCCTCCTTGAATGTCTCTTTCTCCTTGTGCGCATCAAAATGTTGCTCATATGTTGTATTCTTTCTAACCCACTGATGTTGGTCCTAATTCTACTTCGTTCCATCTTCTTATGTCATGGTTCCACCTCGAGTAACTATATTTATTTTTTTTCCCATCATATTCTCTAGTTTATGTAGCAATCCATTGAACATTCTAGTTATTTTGATTCCTTTTTTCCTGTATCTTTGTCATAAGTGTCGGGCAATTTTCTATATTATGATCTATTACACGACAGTACATGCATGTTGTTAGTTGTAATGGAAAATCCCTTGCATAATTTATAGGTTCCTAACAATTGTGGTAGTTTATTAGGCCTCTTCCTCTTCCAAATCCTCCTCTTCCATGTCATCCTCTTCTGAATCCTCCTTTGTTTCCTTGATTATTTGCGCGCGATGTATTATACTGTGGTACTTGATTATACTGAGGTGACACTGTAAATTGTTGTGCATTATTTTACTACTGTGTAGGTTGACCTATCATTAGTTCGACTTGATTCCTATGTGCATCTGAGGTCCTTTCCTTCATCATTTCCAAGGTTCGACAATCCATGTTCTCATGTCCTACAAACTTGCATAAATTGCACAATGTACTCTTAGGCACTGTTTGATACCTTTGCACCAGTAGAAAATGATATGGATCATGTCCATGTTTTTGTCATATTTCATACCATGGTCCTCCTATGGGTAAGAGATTCATAAATCCTTCTCCAAAATATTGCACAAATGTTGGGCACTCATTCTTATGGTGTCCTTTTGTTCTGCATAAAGTACGCTAGACAACTTTCCTCTTCTCCTTGCCTTTATTCTGATTCAACTGAAATGTCAAATTATTAAGATCTACTCTAAACTCTTCTACAACTAGATTTGTATGTTTATATTGATTCTCTTCTAATTGTAAGTCTTCCTACGAAGCCTCGGCCCGAGTCTAGAACTTATATTTCCTCAATGGGTACTTAAAGTGTCGCAATAAGGAATTTATAAATAGTTGTCTATGTTGCATGTCTGTAATAGGAAATTTCAACTTACCTTTCAATCTCTTGAACTTTTGACTGACTTCCCAAACTAACTCCCCTGGATTATGTTTAATCTTTATCATCTCATTCATGAACTGATCTTTTGAACTTGGTCACTGGAACTCATTGATTAGTGCATTCTTCACTTCTGCGATGGTTTTCAATGTTCCTTGTGGACTGTTTACTACGAGGCTCATAAACCAATCCAACGCATGGTCTTTGAATGTGATTTCAAGTTGATCCACTTTATTGTCTTCATCCTTTACCTATTTAGATTCCCAAATATTTTCGCAGATAAATAAATGTTTCTCTGGATCCTCTGACCATTCACCATGAAATTTCGGCAACTGAATGGTTGGATCTTGTCCGACCATTGTAAAAGTTTTATTACCACCTATGTGCGGTGTAGATATCTGAATACTACTACTTGAACTTTTACTTCCAGTTGAATTTCCACCTGTCCTTTGACCTATTGTACTCCTTCTGCCAATTATTGTTGGTTGTCTAAAATATTATTTTCTTTCTGATGTCTTAGTCGCACATGGGGTCATGGGTTCACACTAATTCAGATCTGGAATGGAGAGCCTTCTTCTATGTTGGACCCTTGAAATCTGTTTTTTCTCTCATATGTGGTGAGCATGATTTCCTCAATCAACTCCATAGCACGGATATCCTCTACCTCTTCCTCATCACTTTCCAAGCCTTCCAACTCAAATACTTCCCTCTCTTTCCTATTGATATTATACTAGTAGGGTCTTCTTCTACGCGTCTTTCCCACTCTTTCCATTATTTCCTTTATTTGATCTTCATCCATCATAATGGGTTCCATTTCTTCCTTATTCTAACCTCTACCCAAGTCCTTCTCCATATCTTAGATCCTCCTTAGTGTTTCCCCCTGTCTCCCCATGTGCGCATATTTGTTTAGATTTCAGACTCCATTGTCATCACGCCTTTATCATGCATTAAAATATTTATCGATGTGTAAAGTGATCTAATATACCTTCCTATATCCCCCTCAAAAAATGCATGCTCTATAGAAGTGTATGACTTTGCAGTATTGAGTGCAAACTTAGTAATAAATCCTGTAATAATGTTGTCTGTCCAGAAATCCACTGCATGCATGAATTGATTATTGACTTTCTGTATCCATGAAATATTCTCAGTAGTCCATTATACTAGTCTTATTGGATTAGTAGGTTGAGTTTCCTTCAATCTCAATATCCACTCATGTAGAAAATGTGGAAATTCATAGAAAAATGCCTCATGAAGATCAATAAATACATACCTTTCCAAATACTAGAAAAATATATACTTAGGGTTTCTATTGTCCTCCACAAACACGAGCTCTTTTGTTGACAACCATTTTTCAATATCTTTCTTAGTCGGATACCATGGCCTGAACATCCCCTTTCAATACTTCATTATCTTCATTATCCTTCTCAACAAGTCCCCTCCAATTTGTTCTTCTGGGTTCTAGCTAAAAACAAAACCATTTGTTGGATGTTTGGGCTGACCCTGGTTCTAATTTAGGTTTCAAAAAAAATCCTATAAACCATTGGCCCTTCTGGAGACCAGAAGGAAACACTCCGCACATAGTGCATAATGCAGTCTCACCCGAGATGGATTATGGGTGACTGCAGGACCCGAATGTATGAAATCTTGGAAGGGAGGATTCTTAGGGGATGTAATACATACCTTCTACAATACATCATATCTATTATTCTAACACATCATTATATCCAGTTCTATCATTATGTCACCAATTTCATTCATTCAATCTTCATTTTGCAGTAAATATTCAGATTATTCTACTCTGCACTGCATTTTACTATTACCACATTCATTCATTCATCATAGATAAACAATATCAAGAAATCATAAAAACATTTCACACAGAGACACAAATTTACCGTAGTTCACTCCCCCTGATCTACGCCCACAAAGATATGGAATTAGTCACTCTTTTATTATTATTCATCAAAATCCATAGTGTTGTGTGCTTTACATGTGAGTATATCTAGAGCTATTGAGTAAAAGTGAGGCTGGCAAGGTTGCACCAAGATCCACATCTTGTGACCTTACCCTCTATCACAATGCATATCTCTCTTTCAAAGATGACTCTAAGTTCATATCCAACACTAGCTCCACAATTATATTGCTCAAGAAATAACCCTTCCTCGCATGAGTAAAAAAATAGCTCTCCTCATATCTCACAATACATATTTATACTAAAAAGCTGGTAAAATACCTATTACAACAATGGCCAATACCATAACCCACTAACCCTAGGTGACTTAGGTTTGTCCACTTTATAACTCCTTTCACGCGGTTTATCCACAACCTTCTTCCTTTGAATTTCCTACTTCCTTGGCACTATGTTTCCTTGTATTCCAGTGTGTGCTCATTTTCTGGTACATTTTCTATCTATCTTCCTTAATTGTTGTGTTGTTCCCCAAAATGGCCTACGCTAACAATTGGATTTTGATTTTAAACTTAGTGCATTGTCATTTGATTTCATCTGTGATTATTGTTTGTCAGCTAATGAATGATTGATGAGTGATTAAATAAAGTAAAAAAGTATCTTATACTGATTCACCCCCCTTTCTCAGTATAATCATAGTTTCAAGAATTAGCATGAGAGTAGGTTCCTTTAGACACAATTTAACGACTGAAAGGAAGATTTCAAGCACATATGTATTGTAAAGAAGCCCCCCCTACAAATAGATCTCCTTTGTTTGATGGAAAAAACTATGCATCAAGGATTATGAGAATGATGATATATTTGAAGGCCCTTGTGTTTGGTATTTTGGAATCAGTTACAACAGGTTATACAGATCAAGCTAGGAAGGAGTCAGGTGAAAACAATACAAAATAAATAAATGTCATCTTAACTAGCCTATCAAATTTTGAGACTCTCAAGGTAATGAAGTGTACATCAACTAAACTGATTTAGGACAAGATACAAAACGTTTATGAAGATATATCTGGTGAGTGTTCCTTCTTGTAAATGTGTTGAACCTGCACATAATAGATCTATTTGGGAATTGACATACACAGTTGTAGAAAAAATATGAGAAAAGAGAAGCAGAAGAGAAAGAATGGAAGAATTCTCATTAACCAAATGAATGAATGATAATTTACAAATTATATACTCTGTATAACTCAACCAATGCACACTGGAGGAGAAGCCAATGCACCATAGTGGTGGTATAGAGTGATATGGACACACACTAGAAGTTAAAGGAGTAATCTACCACCTAGTCTAGTCTCTAGGGTAGTTACATGAGTGAATTTCCACCTAGCTAAGTTAACTAGTCTATCAATATTCAGTTAACTGACTGAAACAGAGTGAAGTGAGGATGATATCAAGGAATCATGAGTACTTCTCTAGTCTGGTGATGATCCCAAGGTCAATACGCATTATCTGGTGATGATCCCAATGTTGCATGGTGATAATCCCAATGTAGCATCTAGACTCCACTCAACCTATCCCACTGAAGTGAAAAAAGAAGAGAATATTTGATCTGAAAATGAGAAGACTTATATATTTTAAATTATTTTTAAGTGTTAATTATGTGTGCTTGGGCAAAAGGATCAATTTGAAAACACATAAACTAGATATTTTTCACACTTAAGATTCACATAATAGCCAATAATAACAACCATCAAAGTAAACACATAACATAGCAAAAGATAAAGGAGTTCACCCCTCTCTTGGGTTACATCTCCTGGTCCAACTTCCAATGGATATTTTTAATTATTTTCTCAAAGTGTTAAAATCAATACTTTACATTGCTCAAAATTCCAAATAGATGGCTCCAATGGCTCCATAACATCCAAAAACCCCTAGTTGGGCTCTTTCTGCACCTGGTTTGGCAAAAAAATGAAGAATATATCCTCCTCAAAAATTTCCCTTCAAACTTGTTATCTTTGGTCCTCTAATCCGCACCTATGTGTGACTAATCTGGATCCTGCAGTGTTGCTAGGAAAAAAACCCAGGACACCGAACTGTTTTGAGAAATGGGGTGAACTGTCGATTTGTTAGAGGCCTAGTGCCTTTTTTTGTGGAGGTGTTGGTCACATGGGGCATGTGCCTAGCATCGACCTAGAATCTAGCACCTACCTACAACCATTGTAACTCTCGTGCTTGAGGGTCATATGGAGTGGTCTTATGGTAAGACATATGGGCTAGTCTCCACACCTTCTGGTTCTCACACCAATGGTTATATGTAATGGTTGTGTGGTGTATAAACTAGGGGCTGGGGCTAGGCACTGACCCTTTCCTTTGCCAACCAAACCCAAACTCTAATTCAAATGAATAATAAAATGATTATGGTTAATAATTATTGCATAGGCAAGTTGGTGGCCCAACCTATGCGGAGACTATTCCACCTCTCACGGAGGATGTGGGTTCTACGCTTGCAGACTACCACAATCTTTTATATACCAGAGGGGTGCCACATGGAAGCCCATGACTGGGCCACGTGGCACTATATCAGTTTCCACCCAGACGACACATGTCAGCAAGCTATTGGTTGACATACCTTCCCACATCACCTTCCCAGTTATCCTTCCAACTCAACATCTCTGCACAATGGCCAGTCCATGTCACCTACCACGTGTGGGACCATACAATGCCACGTCAGCACTATACGGACTATACAGTCAACAAAATTTTGCATGTTTGAAAAATGGATAGAACATGATATCTCACTCATACGACGTCCATTTGAACCCATTCAAGTTGCATTGGGATAGCGAGGATGTGGTCTACGCACGTGTCTGTTTTGAAGCAATTCCGAGAACTTTGATTTTTGAGAAAATTTTGATCCCTTGGATCACTCCTCCCCATTGGGAAGCTTTTGGACCTCCAAAAGACTACTTTTAGTCTATATGAATATGAGGGTACATTTCCCTCACCTCTCCAACCTCAATCCACTTGGCCTTTCTTGGATTTATGCCTTTAATACCAACTCGAAGGTATTCCACATTCCCTCGTTTTGAAGTTCTGATCCTCATGCCAAGGATTTTTTCTTCATGCAGTTTTGAAAGATATTATGGAGAGAAATTGTCTATAGAAGGAATCTGAACATGTTCTCCTTGATCATCAATCAAAGGAGTCTCATACAATCTCAAATTCTCAACATTGAGAACTGCATACATTTGCATATAAGGAGGCAAATCCAAAGGAAGGCATTGCTACCAATCTTTTCAAGAATCTTGAAAGGTCCATATCTAATTGGTTTCATATTTTTACCTTCTCCTTTAAGCCTCTCTTTGATAATGTAAAGCCAAAATTCATCGCCAACTTGGAAACTGTGATCAAAACGATGCTTGTCATGTCTTGTCTTGTACTTGGCTTGGCTCTTTTCCAATTGTTCTTGTGCCATTTGATGCACCAACTAAATTTTTTTCATGAACTTCTTTGCCATATCAATGTCATATTGACCATCAATACCAATATCTTTCCCAAAGATTAAATCTAAAGGAGATTCAGGCAAATAACCAAAACATGCTTCAAATGGAGATGTTTGACTTGAAGAGTGCTTAGCCGAGTTGTAAGCATGTTGAATGTAGTGTAGGTGCTCATCCAAAAGCTTAGGATTATTGTTGCAATAACCATGAAGAAGATGAACTACTGTCCTATTAACCACTTATGTTTTTCCATCGGTTTGTGGATGAAGAGTTGTGCTCTTTTACATATTGGTGTCCATGAGTGCCCATAAAATTAAACAAAATTTTCTAATAAATCGAGAATCTCGATAAAAAATAATGGATTTAGGAAACCCAAAATGTACCCAAACATGATGAAAGAAAATATGTGTAATTTTCTCAGTTGTAAATTGCTTCTTACAAGGCATAAAAATACACATTTTGTTGAAATGGTCAACCACAACATAAAGACAATCATTATTTCTTTTAGACATAGGTAGACCTCCTACAAATTCCATGGAAATGCTTTCCCAAGGACAAGAAGGAACTGGAAGTGGAGTATACAAACCCAACTTTCTATTGCTAGGGTTGCTTGTAGCACATAGAGAAAATCCCCTTACATATCTTGAAACACTTTCATTCATTTTAGGCCAATAGAAATACCTTTGAAAATTAGCCACCATCTTGCCTACCCCAAAGTGGCCAACAATAAGAGAAGAATGAGCTTCCCTTATGATGTTGAATCTTTCACACTATGGAATACATAGCTTTCCAAGATGATACAAAATCTTATCATGCACATGGTAATACAATTCCTCAACTTCGTTAGAATGACACAAAGTTTCTTGAACCCCTTTAAAATCAACGTCTAAAGCATACTTTTCAACTTATCTCTCATGCATGATAGAATTATGCTTAAGAAGAAATGAAGCACTAACAATAGGCCTAGAAATCATATCAACAACTTTGTTATAAATTCCTTTTTTATACCTTATAACCAAGTGGAACTATTGTAGAAAAACCATCCATCTAAAGTTCCTTGCTTGTTGCAGCTTCGTTTGTGATTTTAAGTATTGCAATGGTTGATGATGTGTGTGAATGATAGTTTATTTTCCAAACAAATAATGTTTCCATTTTCTCACACTTTGCACCAATGCATAAACTCCTTATCATAAGTAGGATAGTTAATCAAAACACCATTAAAAGTTTCATAATGAAAACAAATGGGCTTACCATGTTGCAACAAGGATGCTCCCATTGCATAATTGCTTGCATCTATTTGGATCTCAAATGGTTGTCTCAAATTTGGAAGTGCAAGAATTGGAGCTGAACTAATATTCTCCTTCAATGCATCAAATGCTTTTTGTTCCTTGCTTCCCCATTGGAAAACTTGCTTGATGCTTGTCACTGCATGTAATGAAGTTTCAATTTAAGAGAAGTTAATAATAAAATTTCTCCAATATTGGGTTGCTCCCAAAAATCTTCTTACCTCTATCACATTGTTGGGAGTTTGCCAGTCCAAAATAACTTTTACCTTGGAAGGATCAATTTTCAGTTCTCCTCCTCCAAAAATATGCCCCAAGTAAATAAGTGAGATATTTCCAAACTCACATTTAGACATATTTAAAAATAAAGTTTCTTTCTTTAAGACATACAAAACTTTCTTTACATGCATAACATGATCTTCACTAGATTTGATAAATATCAAAATGTCATTCAAGAATACAATCACACAATCATCAAGAAAAGGTCTTAAAACATCATTCATGACTCTCATGAATGTAGCAAGAGCATTGAAAAGTCCAAATGGCATTACCATCCACTCAAACAAACCTTGCTTTGTTTTGAAAGTTGTCTTCCAAGTGTCTCCTTCAACAATCCTAATCTGTTGATATCCACTTCTCAAATCCAATTTAGTAAAATACTTAGCATCTTTCAATTAATCAAGAAAATCATCAATTCTAGGAAGAGGATAATGATTCTTTACCGTAATCTTGTTTAAGGCCCTAAAATATACACACATGCGCCATGTACCATCTTTATTTGGAACTAAAACAATTGGTGATCCACATGGCGATGTGCTTGGCATGATGACCCGTTTGTCAACAAAATCTTGGATTTGTTTTTTAATTTTAGCATTCTCCATGACTGACATCTTGTACATACCAATGTTTGGAAGAGGACAATCTTGCTGCAAATGTATCTCATGTCAAATAGCCCTTTTTGGAGGAAATCTGTTTGGTTTCTGAAACATATCATCATATTGGTTAACAATCTCATATAAATCATATTTCAACTTTGAATCACAACCTTGGAAAGCTTATTTTTCAACATTGTCTTTGGGTTTGATCATCAAGAGGAAACAATTATTACTAGCATTGACTAATATCTTCATTTTTCCATCATTTACAAGTGACAAATTCAAGTTCTTTATATGTCCTCTAACAATGTACTCAACTCCATTTAAAAAAAAATTATACTTGTTCTCATGACGATGAACGATGGCTCTCCTATCATATAAGTATGGGCTTCCCAACTATTGTGAGTGGGAAATCCCCCTACGGACTAGAACTTAGGGTTTTATCATGCATGCATAAAAGACCTAAAGATTCCTACTTTTTACCATCATCCCAGACCTAATCCCCATTATTCTCAAGCAAATACACAGCTAAGAAGATCAAGTGAACATACCTTATTTCCAGTGTTTGGTATCGATCCCTCTTCACGCTTGGTCACTCTTTGAATGCAACTCTCCTCCCAAGGCTGACTTGCATTCACAAAATACAAACAAAGAACTCCACATGCATTTGATCTATGGATTAATGGGCTAGAGATTTAATCAACATGTACGCAATAACCAATGGAAACCTCATATGGTGGGACGGGAAAATTACTTCTTTATTATTAACTTCACTAAAGAACATTAAAATGATGAAGATGACCACTGCTCCACGAATCTGGTCCAGGGCTCCTCTTTTACTATGCACCAACTACTAACACACTTGCTTCTCTTCTTCATTGAAATCACAAAATGGTTGCATAATCTTGGGCAAAGGGGAATATGAATTCGGGTAGAGTTTCTTTAATATGATTTTCCTCCTTTCAAATGGGACCCCTATCCCTTCTTTTATAGGATAGAAGGAGCTAGGTATTTGGTTGAATGATCGGCTATGCATGGCCAAAAGGTTTAGTTAACTTGCCCAAAGTTGTGTGTTCCATCAACAACTTTCCTTTTTCCGTTCCTTTTTAGGTACACACGGGCTGTATTGCGGGAGCTAGTGTGTACACGCATGCAGTAATGGAGTAGGGTGTGTGGGCCTTTATAAAGGGGTTTTTAAGAAGAGTTATTTAGTAGTGTTTTGGAAAATAAGGAATCTGAGATGGCTTGATGCCAGGTAAACATATCTAGTGAAAATTAGGGTTATAACAGATGCCCCCTAATGTGTGAGTTCATAAGAGCATCTGATGGCCAAAAAACATTATCAATATTCACCAACGTTCCAACTAAGTGAGCCCAGGGACCAAAAATCGAGATGTGCCATCTACAAAATAACAATTGTGTCAGCGAGGCGGGCATACCAATGCTCGGGATGAAATAAAATCATGGCTACCAAGCAAATACATTGTAGATCCATGTCATATAAGTATATAAAGTGTAGCCGCGAGCAATACAAAGTGGATCTACATCTCAAAATCAAAAGATATACATGTATAGTATCCATCTTCTAGAAGCTGATAAGGCCTGATGGTTGGAGATGAGGTCTTCAGAGCTCGAGAAACAACTTAAAAATATTCAAAACTTGGGTAGGAGTGTAATATGAGTGTACAACTTCACTACCCAGAGGTCTTTGATGGCTCATCAGTCATGGACTAGAGAATTTTGATGATGAGACTGAAGGCTTCATTGATTTCAAACAAAGACTTGATTGGAATTTCGGGATGGCCGGGCATGAGGGAAAGAGACAAACTGCAAAGGGGCCAACTCAGGCTTGGTAAAAACTTCCCTTGGACAATAGCACAACAAATGATGAGACTCAGGCAGCATGACATTAACATAAGTTCACGAGGCAGGAGGCAACACAAACTCTCCATATGTTTGGAAGAATAACCAAATGGAGGAGGACACAACTCAATGTAGTGGGAAAAACTTCCTAGGGTCATATTAAATCCCAGGGATTAACGAACAAATAGAAGGATGTGATTTATCTAAGGGCGACTCATTGTGCTGCCAATACAAAGAAAATACTTTTCGGTTCCTCTTTTTGGGGTATATTTGATTTTTTTTTGTCTTTTTCAATAATTTTGGAAAAAGAATAAAAGAATCTTATGTTACAAAGGAGGAATGGGTGTCACAAACATACGAGTTCGAGGCACAAGGACAATACTGATGTTCAAATCAAGGACACTCGGAAAAAATCCCGCCTAGGGCCAAAGGTGTCAAGATGCAAAGGCAAAGTGATATAGGGATTGCGTATAAGTCATGTTTCAGATGGTTCAGTTGAGAGAAATGTGAAGCTGACATTAGGCCAAAGACATGGGTATGTGACTGCAATTAATAAGACACACAATGGTAGAATCCTTTGATGTAAGTTTAACAAGCCCATAGAAGGTAAGATTGGAGGTTTTTCATATTTAGAGAGTCTGAAAAAATGTAAAAGGAGACTCCGTTGGGGTACCTTTTTTGAAGGTAGTCTAATTGGCTCGAAAAAAGGGTAAACTAGCACCGAAAATACGTCTATTCAAAACCATTTTAACGAGTGTGATAAAAACAAGATCACTCAACAATTTTTTCATTTTTAAGGAGTCTGAAAAAAGCTTAACTATGGACTCCGTCAGGAATGTTCTTCTAGACCATTTTAACGAGTGTGAAAGAATAAGGTCACTCAATGATATTTTCAATTTTAGGGAGCCTGAAAAGAGCTTAACTATGGACTCCATAAAGGTTTTTCTTCTTGGCCATTTTAGCGAGTGTGAAGAAACAACGTCACTCGACGATCTTTTCAATTTTAGGGAGTTTGAAAAGAACTTAACTATGGACTCCATGGGGGTTCCTTTTTCGTAAATTTAGTCCCTCAGGCCTGAAAAAGGGTTAAAATCATACCTGAGGATACTCTTCTAGAGAATTGAAGTTCCTAGAGTGTACCTTTGTTCGTACAGTTGACCATCTGGACCGAAAAATGGGTAAGCTACCGTCAGACAGATGTGCCTTCAAATTTTAGTTTAACGAGTGTGAAATACAACAAGATCACTCAACAATCTTTTCATGTTTTAAAGGGTCTAAAAAGGGCTTAAAAGAAGACCCGTTGGGGGATACAACTCATGTATGAAACTGGTTCAGGTAGAGCCCGCTGCTAAGCTCATACCAAGAGTCTCTTCGATAGTCAACTTGGAAAGTCCCCTAAAAGGGAAGAAAACAAAAACCATGGTGTAAGTCCTCCCGCGGTATAGAAACCGTAGTCATGGCTTCAAGGATAGCCTCATCTGAAGGAAATTCAAAATCTAAGAAATCATGCAAACGAGGGTCGACAGTCCCAAAGGGTGAAGTAAACTAACCATACTCCATATGACGATGGAGGTTCTGGCCAGGACTGGCAGAGTCTATCAGTGAAGAATCAGAGGCACGAGGGCTTGAGGATATACAAACAGCGAGATCAAACTCAGAAGGATACTCAAGCCCACTTGGACCAAGAGGGGGAAGCAAGGGCTCCCATGCCCCCATTAGATAAACCAATGGATCAATTGTTGATTCCAAGTCTTGAGAAGGAAAACATGATTGCACAGATTCCTGCTCAGAAGAAATTGAACGCCGAGGATAAGACGCCACATAATTAACCCGTGGCAAGGTGGAGTCTACATGAACACTAGGAACATATAAAAGGGAAGATTGAACTAACGCTGAATTAGGATGGTGATTATCAGATTCCATCTGGTTAATAGTGACAATGATTCCATTGTGAGGTAAATGCATCACCCAGAAGAGCGTAGATACCACAACATTCATAGAATATACATAATCATGCCTGAGAAGCATATTGAACTCTAACTAACCTTGCACCACTATAACATCAACAAGGACAAACTTCCCACCTTACGAGATAGGTAACTGAGGAAAAACCCCTAAATATTCACTAGGACGTCTATCAAAAGCCAACAGTTCATGCGAAGAAGACAAAAGCTCAGGAGATCCCAAGACTTTCCAAACCGAGGAGGATAAAATACTTGCAGAGACTCTTTCATCCACAATACATCGATAAATGTTTGTTCAATTAACTTAAAACCTTATTTGGAAAGGTGTAGAAGAAGGAAGACGAGGCTCAACAAGATCATTCTAATCAAAGGAAACCATCCTAGGGCTTGGAGGGGGTATGCTCATAGAGAGCGGAATGCCTCCTTGTTCTGAAAGTACGTAACTGAAATTCTGAAAACATAGTCAGTAGACACTTCACTCCCCAAGAGAGGAGTGGGATCAGCCGAAGATGGCATCGGCATGACCAATTTGGTAGAATCGAAACTCTTCAAGATAAGAATGGGGTCAACCGAATATTGCAATGACGTGACCACTTTGGTAGACTCGACACTCTCCAAGAGAAGAGTGGGATCAGCTGAAGATTGCAACGACGTGACCACTTTCTCAACCAATGACTACATAGGCTGTGAGACTACATGGTCTAAATTCACCTCACCCCTCAAAAGAGGAGTGGGATCAGCCGATGTCTGCATCAGCATGACCACTTTCTCAACCAATGGATGAATAGACTGAGAGACTACAAGGTCTAAAGGCACCGCACCCCTCAAAAGAGGAGTGGGATCAACTGATGACTGCATCAGCATGACCACTTTCTCAACCAATGGATGAATAGGCTGAGAGACTATAAGGTCTAAAGGCACCTCATCCCCAAAAAGAGGAGTGGGATCAGTCGATGACTGCATCGACATGACCACTTTCTCAACCAATGGNGGCATGACCACTTTCTCAACCAATGGTTGAATAGGCTGAGAGACTACAAGGTCTGAAGGCACCTCACCCTTCAAAAGAGGAGTGGAATAAACTGATGATTGCATCGGCATGACCACTTTCTCAACCAATGGTTGAATAAAATGTGAGGAAAACTCAGAAGGCTCAGAATCAGAAGAGTTTGTAGACAGGGACCACAATCTAAGTACCTCTGGAAGGCTAGGGCATAAATGAGAAAAGTGATCTCCCTTGCAAAGATTACAAGGGAATTTAGTCTTACATCCTATCTGTCTAGGTTTCTCAACAGAATCAATGCCCCCAACATGAATGGAAGTGGTTGGTTGCACATCTCCAACATGACTTGCAGAGGTTGGTGATGGGTCGATAACATGACTCGTAGAGGCTACAAACCTATTGCCAGTATGACTAGCAGGGACTGGACGTTTTTCCCCAGCATGAATTGCAGAGGGTGGGTGCTTGCCACTAGCATAACTTGCAGAGGCTGGGTGTTGGTTTTCAATGTGACTTAAAGAGGTTGTCGACCTATCTTCGACATGACTCGCAGAGGTTGGTGATTTCCTCTTCCTATTCTTCCTCATTCTATTTCGTTTAGACTTTTGATTACTAGTAACTTTACTTTCACCAGAGGCGAGAGAAGGAGGAGGAGAAGACTTTGCTGATGAAGAAACATCAATAGAGTGCCCATGAGTTAAGGTTCTTAACTTAGAAGCATCAAGAGCATTCGGGACATTTGGAATGGTACCCAACCAAACTGGTAATCCCACATTCAACCCAGGAATGTACAAGGTGGCCATCAAAGGGACACCAACATTTCCAAAGAAAGGAAAAGCACAAGAATCCCATTGCGAAGGGGTTCCTTGGTTGGTATTGTAAGGAACTTTAGCCATGAAGATATTATGTAGAGGTTCTCCCCTTGCGGGATTGTTCAAATCCGTAAAATTCTCACGCACTGACTCTGAAGAACCAGTGTTATCAAAACAACACCTATAGAGAGGTGGCTCCACATTTCTAAGAGAAAGACTGAAAAGTCCTCTCAACCAGTGGAGTGGGTGGTCTACCACCCAGGGTCAGAGACCCAAATCCACGACTGACTAACTCACTATGGAAAACTAGGGAGCACAGAGCACACACTAAAAGTTCCTAATGGCAAATCAAGCAAACGACTAACTAGTTGGAAGAACAGTTACACTAACCAACACTAGAGAAACTTACCGCTGCAAGTCCAAATTGAATATGGAAGCACCCTCTGGGTATACTCTGCAAAGCGTGGTCTAATGTTTTCCCTAGGTACTGTTCTATACCCCCTTGGTCACATATGTAAGTCCCTAAAATAAAGGCAACTAGGTTTCCACCTCATGAACAATCACTAGGCGGGTACAGTGGACAGTCGGGTGGACCACAATGAGCAGGGTATCAATCTCGAAACCTATAAAGGGTATCAAAAGAAAGTGTTCTGGAAGATGAATGTGGACCTCAAACGGATTCTAGACCCATGAATCTATGTGGCAAATGCGATCAACGAAATCCCAAGACAAGTCCTCTATATGCGTTCCCCATTATGCTTGGTCCGGCTTTGGAGGGGTTATCTTCGCTACCTTTACGCACACAACCTCATGTTTAGCCCCCATGTTAGAGGGGGGTCCTAGATAATTTCCACGTTACTGGACTTATACACTCCTTAGAACAGACTCTTATGTATGATTTATAGCCTTGAAGAGTTTCCTCTCCAGCCTAAATCAAGGCTATAGCCTAATCTAGTTGATGGACCCTACAAACATAAAGTCTAGTAAATTTTAATTAGCATTCTTTTTACTGGCTTGATTTACTCAAAAAGGGTACGATAGTGCAACTGATGTTGTTAAGACTCTTTGTGAAAAATGATGAAACTTACATGAATACTGGCAAAGAATGATTATATTTCTTATTTTTTTCTTTATGAAATGCTTTTAAAATTAGAATAAAACACAACGCTATGCTAATTTCTTTTTCTTTTTCAAATAACAATTTAAGGAAAATGCCAATAAATAAAGAGAACTAACAAGCTATTATTTTTTTTTTATATTTTCTTCCAATCAAAGTAGAAGTAACAAAATATTCTAAAAGTAACTAATGAATGCACGATTCATGGCCCATATTTTTTTTTTAAATGTAACTCATTTTTCTCAAAATTTCAAGCTAAAAATAAGTTAAAAAAGCTAGGAAGAGAAGAAATATTTCAATGAAAAAGAAAGCTATGCTGAAGTCCAACCTAGGATAAAACTTCTATGACAGAGACCAAGATTAAATCAAGGAAATCCCTGAGAGGTATAACTCTTGATAACGAAGAGGATGACGGCCTCTCCTTAAACAAAAATTTTCTCAACAGGCACGCTGCTGACAGTTCAATAGCAAGCATGTGAACGCGAGCTGTGTAAGGTCATAGTGCATGTACACGCATGTAGGCCTTATATAGGCTGCGTGTACCTCTGCAATTCTTCCAAAATGAAAAAAATAAGCAATCAAACACTAACAGAGACTACTAGTATTGAGAACTAGAGTCCCTTGAAGACTCAAAAACTTACTTTGACAGAAAAGAAAAAAAATTCAAGGAAAATTTGATAGAACAAGACCAATCTGAGGTGGTACCTAAGCTACAAACTGAAAAAATGGAGACCAGAATGAGATCTAGAAAACTCCTGAGAAGGATTACTTCTGACAAGGGAGAGGATGACTACCTCTCCTTAAAAAAAAAAAAAACTGAACTCAAACACGTGACTGACACTTCATAAGCTAGCGTGTGCATGTGGGCTGTGTGAAGGTAGGGTGCGGGTACATGCATGCAGGCCTTATACAGGCCGCGTGTACCTCTATGACTTCTGAAAAATAAAAAGCAGCTAATCAAATAAAGCAGGGAATACTGGTATGGAGGACCATAATCGCTACTAGCTCAGACTCTTGTAGAAACTCAGAAAAAAGGTGGTGAAACCAATTTAAAACTACCAAAATGTATCCCCAGAAAACTCGAGAGATCCCCAATACAGTCGCCAATTCTATTGTGAGTGGGAAATCCCCCTACGGACTAGAACTTAGGGTTTTATCATGCATGCAGAAAAGACCTAAGGATTCCTACTTTTTACCATCATCCCAGACCTAATCCCCATTATTCTTAAGCAAATACACAATTAAGAAGATCAAGTGAACATACCTTATTTCCAGCGTCTGGTATCGATCCCTCTTCACTCTTGGTCTCTCTTTGACTGCAACTCTCCTCCCAAGGATGACCTGGATTCACAAAATACAAACAAAGAACTCCACATGCATTTGATCTACAGATTAATGGGTTAGAGATTTAATCAACATGTACGCAATAAACAATGGAAACCTCATATGGTGGGACAAGAAAAGTGCTTCTTTATTATTAACTTCACTAAACCAACTTACAATGATGAAGACGACCACTGCTCCATGAATCTGGTCCTGGGCTCCTCTTTTACTATGCACCAACTGCTAACACACTTACGTCTCTTCTTCGTTGAAATCACAAAATGGTTGTAGAATCTTGGGCAAAGGGGAATACGAATTCGGGTAGAGTTTCTTTACTATTATTTTCCTCCTTTCAAATGGGACCCCTATCCCTTCTTTTATAGGCTAGAAGGAGCTAGGTATTTGGTCGAATGACTGGCCATGCATGGCCGAAAGGTTTAGTTAACTTGCCCAAAGCTATGTGTTCCGTCAACAACTTTCCTTTTTCTGTGCTTTTTTAGGTACGCGCGGGCTGTATTGGGGCAGCTAGCATGTACACGCGTGCAATAATGGATCAGGGCACATGGGCCTTTGTAAAGGGTTTTTTTAAGAAGAGTTGTTCAGTAGTGTTTTGGCAAAGAAGAAATCTAAGATGACATGATGCCAGGTAAACATATATGGTGCAAATTAGGGTTATAACACCAACACAATACCACATTTATCCAAAGGAATAACATCAAGCTCTACCTCATCTATAAAATTTGCAATGATGACAAATCTAAGTTTACACCTATTTGTCACTTGCAATTTGGCATTGTCACATATCCATCCTAGAGGGTATGGTTTAAGATGTGGAGTAGTTTCCAATTTTTTCTTCTTGACAGTGTCTTCAGATATGAGGTTTGCTTGAGATCTAGTATCAAAAAGAGCATCTATCTTGGTATGCTTTGAAATCACCCTTATGTGGAAAATCTATATTCTTTATTTTTCCTGTTGATTTTCATTAAGGATATTATTATTTGAAGAACTAGTACTTGCAATAGAGTCCTTACTTTGAAAACCCATGGTTGTAATCTGTGTTTCATCACCCGAATCAGAACCTAAATCATGTTGTATGGTGGCAGTAGTCTTTGGTTTCCCCTTATTGTTGAAATTTTTGGGTCTCTTTTGAGGACGAAGTTTCCAACAATGGTCTTCATCATGGCCATATTTTGAACATTGTTTTCATGTGAGTTTCTCTCCCTCTTTCTTGACTGAAGCATTCTTTCTTCCATTTCCCTTGAACTTCTTCTTTCCTTTGTCTCCATGAACAAAAGGTTTATTGCTTCCCTATTGAGGTTCATTCCTCCCTCTTTCTTCCAAATGAGTTTCATGTACACAAACTTCATCTAGACTTGTAGGGTTAAACATAAGTATTGTGTGCCTCAAGTAGCTATGCAATCCTCCAATATATTTGAGTAAAATTTCTTGAGAAGACAAATCTATACCCAAAATCAACGCCCTTCTTCTAAATTCTTTAGTGTGTCTTTGAAATTTTTTCCCTTTAGCTTGTCTAAAGTTTTTCCAATCCATAATATCTTTCTGCATGTATGCTAATGGATAAAATTGTCTTTTAAGTGCAACAATAAAATCATTCCAAGAGGACAAAACCTTACCATGTTTCTTCATGTCCTCTTGAGTTTTGGATTCCCACCAAATGAGTGTTGCACTTTCCAATCTTAAAGAAGCAAGATGAATCTTACTTTCATCATATTTGATACTGTGTATCCTACAATACACTTCAATATGATGAATCCAATTATCCAATTTCTCAGCATTTACCTCTCTGTTGTACATAGAAAATTCAAACTTAATATCAATCTTAAGAAAAGGAGTTTGTAGAGGGGTTTTACCATGTTCTTTTGGAGAATTTGGAGGTGGTTTTGAAATGGTAGAAGAGGTGGAATATGGAGGTGAAGGAGGTGGAGAATCACCATTCCATCCATTTCCCTTTGGAGTTTTATCACCACTGTCTCCATTATGATTTGGAGGGTTTAAGATTTCACCTTGCAATATTGCATTTCTTTCTTGAAATAAAACTTTCACCATCTCAGTCATATCATAGAAAGATTTTCTGAAAGTTTCCTCCTCTAAAGGAAGAGTTTCATGACTCTCCTCATGAGCCATACTTGGTGAATATCTCCTTGAAGCTTGAGGTGATTTGGTAGTTCTCCTTATTGACAGTTGAGAACTTGGCTCTACAAGTTTACCTTCTCCTCTTATGAGATTCAACCTTGTAAGAATCAGAAAACAAAACACTTGCAAACAATCAAGCCTTCAAAAACCTATTCTCTGATACCAACTTGATCGAAAAATGAGAAGACTTGTATCTTTTAAATTATTTGTAAGTGTTAATTATGTGTTCTTGGGAAAAATGATCAATTTGCAAACACATAAACTAGAGATTTTTCACACTTAAGATGCACATAATAACTAGCAATAACATCCATCAAAGTAAACACGTAACACAACAAATGATAAAGGAGTTCACCCCTCTCTTGGGCTACATCTCATGGTCCAACTTCCAATGGATATTTTTAATTATTTTCTCAAAGTGTTAAAAATAGTGCTTTACATTGCTCCAAATTCCAAATAGATGGCTCCAATGGATCTAGAACATCCAAAAACCCCTAGTTGGGCTCTTTCTACACCTGTTTTGGCAAAAAAATGAAGAAGACATCTTCCCGGAAAATTCCCCCTTCAAGATTTATGTCTCTGCTCCTCCAATTTGCACCTGTGTGTGACTAACCTAGCTCCCACAATGTTACTGGGCCAAAAACCCAACACACCACACCATTCTAAGAAATGGGGCGAACTATCGATTCGTTAGAGGCTTAGCGCCTTTTCGACGGAGATGTTGGTCGCTTGGGGCATGTGGCCTAGCGTCAACTTGGAATCTAGCACCTACTTGAAACCATTGTAACTCCCACACTCGAGGGTCATATGGAGTGGTCTTATGGTAAGACATATGGGCTAGTCTCCGCACTTTCTGGTTCTCGTGCCAATGGTTATATGTAATAGTCATGTGGTGTATAAACAAGGGGTTGGATCTAGGTCCTGGACCTTTCCTCTACCAACCAAACCCAAACTCTAATTCAAATGAATATTAAAAATATTATGGTTAAGAACTATTTCATATGTGGGTTGGTGGCCCAACCTATGCGGGGACTATGCCACTTCCCATGGAGGTCAGGGGTTTGACCCCCGTGGAATAACACAATCTTTTATATACTGGAGGGGTGCCATGTAGAATCCCATGGCTGGGCCACGTGGCACCATGTCACTTTCCACCCAGATGACACATGTCAACAAACTACTCATCCATGTAACTTACCACATCGCCTGCCTATTCATCCTGCCAACTCAACACCTCTGCACAGTGGCCAGTCCATGTCACCTGCCACGTGTGGGACCGTACCATGCCATGTCAACACTGTACGGACTGTACAGTCAGCAAAATTTTGCATGTTTGAAAAAATGGACAGAACACAATATCTCACTCATATGGCATCCATTTGAACCCATTCAAGTTGTGGGATCGTGAGGACGCGGCCTACACACGTGTCTGTTTTGAAGAAATTTCAAGCACTTTTATTTTGGAGCAAATTTTGATCCCCTGGATCAATATTATCCTAGAGGAATATTCTCCCCTAAACTTTAGCAGACTAGATAATGACTATAAAACATAGGGAAAACCTTATTAAAAACAAATCCTAGGTGTGTGTGAAGCACTCCAACAACCCCCCCGAACATCACTATGGTGAAAATAAAGAATGGGTCCAAGAAATGAGGCCATGTTAGGTAGCCAAATACAAAAGATACACTAAAATAAAATGAGGAAAGAGGGAAAACCTTATGCCATCAAAGTAAAATGTATGTAAAAATAAGAACTTATAGTTGATAGGAATCTGTGTCCTTCACTCCAAGATGACTACGCAGAGAATATAACTTTTTCTCAGTGAAGGTCTTGGTTAAGATGTCTATAGTCTATTATGCTAAAGGAAAAAGCTACAGGTTGATGATCCCCTTGTTTACTAAGTCCCGGATGTAGTGCATGTAGATCTCAATGTGTTGCATCCACTGACTCTCAACTAGATCTCTACAGAACTTCAGAGTGCTTTGGTTGTCACACTATATGACGATCGATTGATGAAATTGAATTCCCATCTCAGTGAGGAAATGATGTAGGACATGGCCTGAATCGTTATGTTGACTACCCCTCTGTACTCTTCCTTGGATGAAGATAGAAAAATATGAGCATGCTTCTTGCTCGACCAACAGATAGGCCCAAAACCAAGACTGAGTGAGTAACCAGATGTGGACTTGTTATCAATGCTATAGCCAACCCACTCAAAATCAATGAACCCAATGATGTCCAATGTAGATTCTGTTGAATATTGAATCCAAAGGTGATGGTTCCCTATATGTATCCAAGCATACACTTTGTAGCCTTCCAATGTAGCTCATGCATCTCCCTCATGAACCTAGAGACTGCTCCAACTGCATATGAGAGGTTTGTTATAGATTTTGTGAGATACAACAAGATCCTCACTAGATGTATGTACAATGTGTTGTAAACCAGTGGAGTGTCCCCGCCATCCTCAAGTCTGACTCCTGATAGGAAAGGATTTAGGGAATACTTGCAGTCTGTCATGTGAAATCTCTCAAGGCCGAGATCTTGTGCATACTTGGTCTGAGACAGTTTGATTCCTGATGCATCCTGGGTGATCTCGAGTCTAAGGAAGAAATGTAGTGGACCCATGTCTGTCATCAAGAACCTGTCATGTAGAATCCTCTTGACTGCAGCAATCGCTGAAGTCGAGCAACCAGTGATCAACAAATCATCAACACACAAAACTAGGAGTAGAAGTGAATTAGCCATCTTGAGCATGTAAACATTTGTGTATGATTTACAATGTACAAAGTTCTGTGATAGCAAGTAGGATTCCATATTGGCATACCATGCCCTTGGATCTTGCTTTAGTCCATAAAGAGACTTCTTTAGTCAACATACCAAAGATGAATCTTGCATAAATCCTTGGGGTTTCTCCATATAGATCTCCTCAGAGAGATATTTATGAAGAAATGCATTATTCACTTCCATCTGATGGACTTACCATCCCCTGGTTGTCGCAACGGAAAGTGAAAAATGTGTTAGCACTAATAGTCACCCTCACATTGTAGGAGGATGAGCCATGTACCCATCAGAGTTTTTGGTGGATGTTGAGTGGAGGTCAATTGAAAAAACTCAATATATGAATGATGTTCAACAAAGAACTGGACAATAAATGCACAGGGAAGTGAGGGCCACAACTAACTTTAGTTAGTGAATTGAGTTTAAGTGTGAGAAGTGGGAAGACTTATTAAGAAAGGTGGACAAGAATGTTATGTGCATCGGGCCTTCAAGCAACTTGGAGAAGAAAAACTCAAACTCAATATCATTATTAAGCTCAAGTTTCAGACACTGAAATATGTCCAAATGACACAGTCACAACAACTCAATGATCAAACCTACATCACCATCCATATACAAAAACTTGACTTGATCCTCCATGCCCGATCCATTCAATATAAGAGGTAAAAATATCACAAGGAAGTTGACTAATACTGGTCACAATACCACTGCAATCAAACCTACATTACAACAACATAACAACCCTTGACTGGATCCTCCATGCTCGAGTGTTTTAGAACATTTTTTTACAAAGAGATGAAAAGAGGATGACTTTTATTAATATGAAAGTCTCAAATCTTATACATAACTAGAGAATAGTTCTAGCATCAAAAACCTTACAAAATAGGGAGATCTGCTCAACCAATTGATGACCTTAACAAAATATCAAAACTAACTATTTATACTCAAAACAATTCACCACTACCAGGAGAACGATTGGGCCCCTACATTCAAGGATTTTCATTTGCGTCTTCTCTGCCAGACTGTGTAGGCATTCTTCTGTCATACGGGAGCTCAGATCGGTATGGGTCTTGTAGGAAAATCTACTCGCAGGAGTACCACGGGCTGATGGTTGATTCCCCACGACTGGGTCTTCCATAATTCTAATTACTGAGTGAGTCGAGGTTTCAACCACCTGACCTACCTTCCATTAACTGATTTCATAGGGAAGGGGATGAGGCTTAACACCCCATGGAATGTTCTAGGTGGTGCCCCTAACCTTTTTCGAGTCAATCCTAACACCTCGAGACCATGCATATTTCTGTGAAATCGACACCCCTTCCTTCGCTCTCCCAATGCTCCTAGTGTTAGCCTCTTCATCATGCGACCCCGGGCCACAACCCAACGCTTATCTCCCGAGAGCTTCACAATTTTTCATTTTTGGAGTCTCCACTCCACTTGATTCCAAGTATCACGATGCACGAACTTGCAAAATGGCCTTTTCAGATCGACGGTCAAAATCGCTTTGAATTTGACATCCATGATTGCTTCCTCAAAAACCTTAGTTGCCATCTGCTCAATAGGTGCTTACCCTTCTTTATGGCCCTGATTTGGATATGACCACGAGATATGATCATTTGTCCAATCCTTGAGTGCTTCATGATTTCATGTTTCGTGAACTTGTGCCATGCTCCATGCTAAGGCCTCCAATTCACGAAATCGCAACTTCTCGAATCTGGCGCCATGCGTCCCTCTAGATTGGACAAACCAGATCTATTTCGGATTTTGTTCTTTACTAAATTTGTGCCCTTCACCTTCTTCAATGTGACCTCGGGCTATGACCATGGGCCCAACTTCTGAGTGTTTCGAGACTTCATGTTTCACAAAGTCAGAAGTTAGCTTACCTCCCTTCTTCTGATTCCCTAACTTGGGAGTTCCTTGGGACCAAATCTACGGTCCAGATCCCTCCTTTGATCAATGACTGTGATATTTTCACGACTTCGGACTTCGCGAGTTATAACAACTCTTTCCTCTGCACCTCTCGAGTTCTGAGTCAACGAACTGCTAATCTGTTGCCACCTGTCGTCCTAGCCCCAAAAACTAGGATTGACCTCGCAACTTCTGACCTCTGTCTGATGTTAAACTTCATGCAACTTTATGCTCCTGATATCCTAACGGACAAAATCTAAAATTTGAATGGAATCTACTCCGCAATATTACCCATCGTCGATCTGATCTGCTTGATTGGATCTCTACCGTTGAAATATGATCTCTCTTGTTGCTTGCATTTTGAGCTTGAAGTGGGTCTCTATGAAAGGTTCTCTTTGAAATCGAGATGGATAACCATGCAATAAAAGTATTGGGTCACCATGCGACCCTTAGATAGCTTTATGTGATAATAAAATATATGGAATCCATATTCACTACTAGAGCAAAGGTCTCATCATAGTCAATTCCATGCACCTGTTCAAAGCCTTTGGAAACTAGCCTAGCTTTGTATCTACTAATATGTCGATCCGCCATGCTCTTGGTCCTGTAGACCCATCTTCACATGAAAATTTTCCTTCCTGAAGGAAGGGGAACTAGATCCCAAGTCTGGTTCTCGAGGAGAGAGTTGTACTCCCCCTGCATGGAGGATTCCTAAAATGGATTTCTAGCAGCCTTGCCATAAGACTATGTATTTGAATAATGAACCAAGAAAATATGCCTAGGTGGAAACGATTTAGTGGTAGCAAGTGAAACAGGAGGCTCCTCGAAATCCGATCACATCCTCCTAGTATTAGCTTGATCCCCAAAAATATCCCCTGCATCCTAAAGAGTAGTCTGGGCCCACTTGCGCCTCTGCTCTAGCTCTGCATTTTCATCTAGATGCACTGACTCTGCATCTGACTTTAGTGACTCTATATATGGATCATTTGAATCCTATGAATCATAACTCTCATCTGAGGAAGTGTCGGTATGTGCATGATCATCATCTCTGACAAGTGGAAGAACAAAAATGTTTGCATGTAGTTGTTGAGGTACATGCAAGACACTTTCCTCGAATTGGACACTATGCTCAATGATGAGTCAGTCCGAGGAAATATCAATGAGTTTGTATCCCTTCACACTATCGGGGTATACAACAAATATACACGTTGTGTTTTGTGGATCAAGTGCCTTCCTCTTCTCAGAGGGAGTCCTAGCCCATGCACATGAACTGAAAATACGAAAGTGGGTCACTTCTGGTTTGAGGCCGCTCCAAGCCTTGTATTGGGTTTTATCCTTGATAGATCTATGGGGAGATCTATTTTGGATGTATGTTGACAAATTAAGTGCTTCGGCCCATAATCCCTATGGAAGTGAATTTGCATGTAGTATGCAAGATTCCATCTCTTTTTCCACTCAACAACTCCATTTTACTGTGGAGTATAGGGAACCGTGTATTGCAACCGAATCCCTGCCTCATGACATAGATTTTGTATCTCATGTTTGACATACTCTCCTCCGTTATATTTTTGGAGGAGTTTTATTTTCTTTCATGATTGTGTCTCAACAAGGGCTTTCAAATCTTTGAGGTGTTGAAAGTTCTCTGAATTTTACTTGAGAAAGAAAATCCATGTGAAGTGTGAGAAATCATCAACAAAAATTATCACATACCTTTCTTTACTGATTGATGGATGCGGAAAATGTCCCATGAAGTCACTATGGATCAGATCTAAAGGAAAATAATCCTTTTGAGTCTTTCCTTTGTCAAATTTCTCTTCAAGGTGATTTCCAAGAACACATCCCTCACACATTCCTTTGGAGAAGTGGATATCGGGTAGAACATCAACCATTCCATGCTTGCTAATTTATTGCATATATCTGAAATTCAAATTCCCAAACCTTTCGTGCCATATCCTACTTCTTTCATAAGCATGGGTAAGAAACAATGTATAATCTGGTTCAATAAATTCAAAAAATGTGTAGAGTCTAGATTGATGATTTACCTCACTGCTAGCAACCCTAGAATTGGTTTACATGTCATAGATATCCATTGCATCAGGTGTGAATATGAATCTCTTTTCGGTGCCAGAGTTTGTCATCTGATATACAGAGAGAATATTGACAAAAAGTTTTGGAACGTGCAACACATTCTCGAAGCTTCCATTTGTGATTTCAATCCTTCCTTTGTCAGTGACCTCAACTGGAGAGTTGTCCCCCATGAGAATAGGAGGACCTTTGCATGCATCCAATGAATAATAGACATATTTTGTGGAAACCATGTGGTGTGATGCTCCTAAATCTACGATACAAGAATCGGGATAGGAGTTGATGGAAATCAAGGCATGGATATAATTGTCTTTCTTGGGATTCTGATCTTCTGGCTTCTTCTTCTTGCACCCTCAAGGATGCGATATCCAAGGTTGTTTTTCTAAAGTATGTGGGTCATTAGATCTATTTGTTTCTTCATACATGTGGATTATGGATGGAATCCTTTATGGAAGTAAGTTCATTTCTCCCCTTTTCTTCCATTTCTACCTTTGGATCTAGAGGCATCGTTGAAGGGTTTTGAGTACCCTTCCTTTTGTATTTGTATTTATATTTATGATATTGATGATTTTTTCCATATTTCACAATAAGTGCATGCACCTTTGGTCCTTTGATTTTTTCCATATTGATGAGATTTCTCTTCTCTTTTCTTAGAGACTCGATAAATTCCTCAAGAGAGGGCATCTTCTAGGTAGATCCAGATGAAAATCTAACTGAATGAAAAGTGGATACAAACACTGAGTATTCTGGACCAAGTTTGGAGAGAATGGTGAGAAGCATTTGTTTCTCCTACTTAGGTTTATCAACCCTGCAATATTTGAGTTGCGACAACAAATCCTTATATTTGGTAAATAAATCTTGGAGATTGTTGAAGGTTTTTTGATCCAATGTGAGAAATTACACCTCGATAAAGTGTCCCCTAATATCGTCCTGTTTTCCAAAAATCCCTTCCATTGTGGTCCAGGATTCATTGGGGGTTTTACAGGAGGATATAAGGAAGAGGAGTTAAGGAGAAATGAGATTGCAAATTGTTCCAAACGCTTCATCCATTCGATTTAGATAATTGGATTTTTCTATGGCTGATGTTGGTTCTGTCTCTATTTTCATGGTTAACCTATACAATCCCCTCCTTCGAATATGCATGATCATTTTCTACTTCCACGCAAATAAATTGTATGGTGTAAGAATGAATTCTTTTGAAAATTCCATTTTTTCGCTATCTTCAATCTTTGGTACTTACAAAAATAATTTGGTGTGTCTTTTACCTAGTAGTCTATCAGATAAGATACCATGTAAATGTGTTTAACCTGCACAAAATATATCTATCCTGGAATTGACATACACAGTTGCAAAGAAAATATGATAAAAACGAAGAAGAAGAGAAAGAATGGAAGAATTATCATTAACCAAATGAATGAATGATAATTTACACATGATATACTTTGTATAAATCAACCAATGTGCACTAGAGGAGAATAAAATGTGCCATAGGAGTGGTCTAGAGTGATATGGAAACACACCAACAATTACGGGAGTAAACTGCCACCTAGTCTAGTCTCTCGGGCAGTTACGGGAGTGAATTGCCACCTACTTGAGTTAACTAGTCTATCAGTCTTCAGTTAACTAACTGAAACATAGTGAGGTGAAGAGGAGATCAGGTAACCATTAGTAATGAACTAGTATGGTGATGATCACAAGGTCAATTCTCATTAGACATTGATGATCACAATGTTGCATGGTGATAATCCCAATGTAGCATCTAGACTCCACTCAACTGATCAAACTGAAGTGAAAATTGAAGAGAATATTCTCCTAGAGGAATGTTCTCCCCTAAGATTTAGGAGATTGGAGAATGACTAAAAAACATATGGAAAACCTTATGAAAAAAAATCCTAGGTGTGTGTGAAGTACTCGAACATTGCTATGAATCAAAGACATAAGAAGAACAATTTGTGAGAAAGCTAAAAGGAGGACTTGGGAAAATAAAGAAAGGGAAGACAGTGACGATGAAGAAGAATTTATCTCCATAAAAATGGAAATAAAACATGATGATGATGAAGAATGCCTCTCCATAACCATGGAAACAAAACATGATGATGATGATGATGAATGCCTCTCCATAACCATGGAAACAAAACATCTTGATGAACAAAATGAACATAATTATAAAGAAAATTCAAATTCAGAAGAAGTGAATATTGAAGCATAACTCATTAGTGCATTAGAATAAATAGACAGAATTGGGGGAAACAATATAAAGAAGAAGGAGAAATTGTAGAAACATGAAAATAAGGATCGTGATATTGAATAAATACAGAATACAATTATCATATTGAAGAATCAACTATAAGAGGAAAAAGGATAGGAGAACTGGTGAGAATCCAATTGAAAGAAAAGGAAGAGAATTGCGAGAATATAGAAACTGGAATTGTTTCCTTAAGGAAGGAACTAGAGAAAACAACTAAGAAGTTGAATATAAGCTTTAAGTTTGGAAATATTATTGAAATATTAGATAATATTCTCAATTTACAAAGGTCACCATTCATCAATATAGGTCTTGGATATGACGATAAACAAAAGACCACCAAGGGAGATGAAAGAATTAAGGTCACAAATCTATTAGAAAAGGAAAATGAAGAAAATCCTAAAAGCTATGTGTTGAGGAAAATGTATGAATTACCTTAATAATTTTCAAATCTTGCCTAGCTAGGACAAGATAGTTGGGAATATCACCCTTGGTTTTATAGCCTCAAAAATATTCTCTCAATCTGTAAGTATTAATTACTAGGATCAAGGCTGATTTATTTATGAAAATAATGTTGCAATATAAAATAAAATTTATATAAGTTTCTGAAATATATATAGATTACATAAAGTAAACATGGAGATCAAAAAGAGAAAACTAACCAAGTCATCAATACACGTATATAAGACATAATAGAAATCTAATTTATTCCACTCTAAGGTATCAAAAATGTTTTTCTCTTTACAAAACCCTGTGAGGGAATGGACCAAAGCCTGATTTAGAGATCCCTGATGAACAACATACAAAAAGACTCTCACAATCAAGTAAAACTGGAATTTATAATCTGGATCATCTTGCCACAGACTACTGCCAATTTGACTCTGCAAGATATTCTTTATCAACCATGAAACTTAATTCACAAACAAACAATAATACACAGACTATCAAGGATAGATCAACACCTCTAAAACAAGTGTCTGAAAAGTTTGGTTCAATCTTGAACCTTGCTGTATACAATAAGACCCTGCTATCACAAAGAGAATTAGGCTTTGAATAAACTCAAAAATGGATGAAAAATGAAACTATCTTATGAAACAAAAAGAGAAAACCTTAGTCTTGCTTTCTCCTTCTATTCTCACTATGTTTCTTCTTCTCATTAAGCTTTTATTCTTTCCAAATAAGTTGAAGTAGTTCAACTACTTTCTTTAGTTAAGCTAGTTTGACTTAACTAATTAGTTTAAGAGAAATAAATAATAATAATAATAGGTAAGGGTCTTTAATTAATAATAACTAGGTAGGTGGGCCCCCTTGTGACTCTCGTTTTTTCTTCTTTTCAAATCATAAAATATAACATAAATGGATAATCACTTTAACACATGCCACCCTTGTAGCTCCATTAAATATATTTCAAATTAGATATTTAAACATCATAAATAATTTATATCATATCCAAAAAAATATATAAATATCCACATCATCCATATTATCCATATGATCCACAAAATACCAAAACACATCTTGTTGTCCAAAAATTATGAAACCAATAACACTATCTTCATCAACTCAAATCATAAAAAAAAGACAATCTAAAAGCCATACTTGCCACTCTCGAAGACAATTTTTATTTTTCCACTGTTGTCTCCTTTTCATTTCCCGGAAGTAGCCCGTGGTTGATTTGAACCTTGAGGCTATATTTCGCTGATAAAATGGGAACAATAATATTTAAAATGCATGCGGGAAGACATATATTTTGAGGAATCATTTGAGGGACAAGAAGGGGAGGCAACTTCTTTGCCTTTACCTTGCACATGAGCAACATCAATTTTTAGTCTTTTACTAGCATGAGAATATTGAACAAGTGAATCAACAAGGGAAATGTGGGCATTAAGATATATAGGTGGTGGAAGAGGTAATGAAATATTGGTCCAACCACGATGGTGAGAGACATCCAGGTTGACAATCTCTTTCCATCCATCATTTGCAGGGAATTCTGGTTGCAAGTATACATGAGGAGGAACGAGAATTCCAGGGATGTTCTGAGGCTGGAAATGAGTTCTTTCTAGATGAGGGTGTACTATTCAATTACCACTATAGTTAAAGAACCCATCTTGGAACAACTGGTTCAATTCTTGGGGATCAACATCAAAGTGAATGAAAAATCTAGGCCTTCTAGGCCCTCTCTTCCAATTTCCCCTGCCCCTTTTATTTCTGCCATTGTTTCCCTTACTGAAGAAACTCATCCTGTAGTAGCAGTTTGTCAGTAACTAATCCCTTAATAAACCATACATGACATTCTGCTTGCATGAATAAAAAATTGGCTCAGAAATTGACATGAGACACATGCAAATCCATCCATAACAAACCATTCAACAATCACCAAGTGAATAGGGGGTGATAGGGTTCATGGGACATATGGAGGGATTGTAATGAGAGAAAAGTGGTATAATGATAGGGGATTAATACACGAATACTATTCAACAATTAATTAAACAATTTAACTGTGTAATAAAATAGAAAAATATCAGTTTCCAACCATTGTTGTGTTATCTCTCTTGTCACTGTTACAGAGACCTTTTGAATTTATTTCACAGAACAAGCATGTCATAAATGAAATTGGGATTAAGAGGGGAATGTAATGAGAGAAAAGTGTTAAAATGATAGTGACATAATATGGATATTGTTCATATAAAAATAACTCAAAGCAAACAATCAAACATATCTATTTTTAGGCCTCCAAAGTTCAACAATGTTCACTTTTCAACATTACAATTTAAATTGTTACTTCATTTACAAATTGATTTCTTTCTTCCAAACAATAATCCATATGCCTATAAATATTCAATTACAACAACCTTCATATCTTTATATAACAACCATAAAAAACAACATTGCAATCGATATGATAAACCACAATAACCCTTTGAGACACAACCATTCATAACTCCAATGCTAAATCCTTTTAAAATCAACAAGAATATGCATAGTGCTTACAACGATTTATATCCAATACTCATTCTTTAAAGGCAATAGGAACATGTAGAGTATCTATAACCACTCGTGTCCATCCATTATTTAAACTCTGTCCAAAGCAATCATCTGGGCGTTATAACTCTTTATCGGCCGCCAACCAATTTGTACATGGGTGTCTCTTAATATAAACAACATAACATTTGAATCAAATAACATGCAACTCTTTGAGCCCAAGCTTCACATAAATCAGTATGTACAGACTTCTTCAAAAATTGTTAAACGAGGGACACAACCAAAATAGTGCCCAAGAAACCAATAATGCACATGCTCCATTAACCATCGACTTGGAGTAAAACAATATCAAACTTCATATTTAGGGTTTAAAAACAACAAGTGGAGGGTAAGAATAGGTGGTTCGATCAGAGGATTAAGTCCTAGGAAAGCGTAGACAGTTCATTCCTTTTCACAATTTACCATAGACCCATAACAAGTGACAATACTCTCGATTGTAAGGGTTACCAAAACAACAGACTATCAACTCCAACAAGAAAAAAAAATGAAGCCAATCTCTTAAAAAACATTGTAATATGAGCATCCAAGCACAAACTCGTGCCCGACCAAAATCATGTATAATGCCTCTATTAACTTATGGGTGATGTTAAACCCATATTGTGCAATTATTTCCATGCAATGGTGTCAGTGAGGGAAACACAATGATAGATAACATCTCGGGGGTTTTGCCAAGACAAGGAAAAAAAAACTTTAATCTTTCAACAATTCATATTGCAACCCACAGGGTTGAAAACACTAGCCACAGAGACGAGCATGTAGTGGGAAAATTAAACATAAAGACTTGTGGTAAAAATCTATAAATAGGATATGCACAAAGCGCAGAGCTTTGGCAAGCCATGATACTCAATTTCAATAGAGGTTCCAGACTCAAAAACCCAAACCGTGGTCGAGCAAGCTTAACTACCATTTAATCCAATAAACCCATGCAAATATTACACACAACAAGGAGAGCATAACCATTTTTTTTTAAAGTGCCAACAGTCCAGAATAATCACCATAAGAATCCATGGAAACCAACACCAATACACAGTTCAAATATCTCATAACATCTTAAGAAAAACATAGACGACATACAATCTATTAAAAAACACAGGTATTCCAACAGAGGATGAACACCTTTAGTAGCCACTCACATAACCAGATCAAAGATCAACACACTGATGTTTTCACATGGTAAAACCCCTATGGGGAAACATCCATGGCCCCAGCCAACGCGACCACTTGGAGTAGTTTATTAATGCAAAGAAAAGGATTACATAGAGATTTTTCAAGAGATTTTCTAACAATCGATCATCGACAAATGGCCCTCCATGCTCTTTAAATAGAGATCATGGACCAATCGGGTGTTAATCCATGGATGAATGGCCATTAATATCGAGGAGAGTATGAACCATCAGATCAATCTCTGTTAGGAACATATCGTGACCGTCTGCTTTCCTAACTACAAATACATACTAAAGAAACACACTAAGAAACACACTTTTACCTAACGACACATTAGACCAAGTAGATCTTAACTAACTCCTAAGTGTCTAAATATCCTTACATGCCCCCTTAAGAAAAATTTGGGATATGATTGAAGTATTTACAATGGTGACACAATAGGAGAAGGAAGGAGGAATTAGAGCCTATCCCCCCTTAATGACAACTTCCTGAACTCCTAACATAGATCGAAGTTTGGAAAACCTCACTTCTGTAAGAGACTTTGTGAAAATGTCTACAACTTGATCTTCTGTAGGGAAAAAAAGAACTTCAATAACTTGATCATGAATGAGATTTCTGATGAAGTGCATGTGTAGCTCGATGTGTTTGTTATGTTGATTTTGAACTGGGTCTTTGGCAAGCTTGATGGCACTCTAATTGTCACACCAAAGGATGGTCGGATGCTGCTGCTGGAATCCAAACTCTGAAAGGATTTGTCGAAGCCACAAGACTTCTTGACTTGGATTTATCATTGCTCAATACTTTACTTCTCCTGATGAAATTGCAATAGCCTGTTGTTTCTTATAGTCCCAAGTGACAGGTCCTGAACCAAGGCTGAAAAAATAACCTGTAGTAGACTTCTGATCATCAGGGTCGCTGGCCCAATCTGAATAAGTGAAACCAACCAATAAAGGATTCCCCCTGAACTGTAATGTATCCTATACTAAACTATACCATGGACATAGAAAAGTATCCTTTTAGCTTCTTTCCAATGGATTTCATGGGGTGTTTTCATATACTGTGCAACAGTACCAACAACAAAGGAAAGATCAAGATGGGTATGAGTAAAGTATAAGAGGATACTAACTAACTGATGATACACTATGGAATCAACATCGGGAGAAGTACATATGGCAGTAATCTTGACTCCAGACTCGAAGGGAGAAGGGGTTGGTTTATAATCATCCATGTGAAAGAGAGGAAGAAGGTCATAGACATACTTAGATTGGGAAAGAAAAATTTCTTCATTGGTTTGTAAAACCTGGAGTCTAAGGAAATAGTGCAAATATCCTAAGTCTACCATCTCAAATTTCCTCTTAAGGATGATTTTTACATGGTTTAAAAGTTTTGAGTCACTACCAGTAAGGATAAGGTCATCAACATAAAGGACAAGGATTATGAGTTGGCTTCCTACTTTCTTGGTATAGACATTAGGATCATAATGGAATCTAGAGAATCTAGTGGCAATAAGAAAGCTGTCCATTTTGGCATACTAAGCTCGGGGAGGTTACTTGAGACCATAAACAGATTTCTTGAGGCGACAAACAAGGCTAGAGTCATTATGGACATAGCCAGGAGGTTGTTCCATGTAGATTTTGTCTTGCAGATCTCCATGCAATAAGGAGGATTTAACATCCATCTGATGGACTCCCATTTATGTGAGGCAGCAAGGGAAAGAACCAGGTGGATGGAATTCATTTTGGCTACAGGGGAAAAGGTTTCATTATAGTCAATTCCTTCAAATTGGGAAAATCCTTTGGCAACTAACCGAGCCTTGTGTCTTTCAACACTTCCATCTGAAGCATACTTATTTTTATAGACACATTTACATTTGACAAGTTTTCTTCCTTTTGGAAGAGGTACAAGATCCCAAGTATCGTTTTCCATTAAAGAACGATACTCTTGATTCATTGTTGTATCCCAATCTGGATGACCTGAAGCTTCTACAAATGTCTCTGGATCATGAGTTTCTAAAACTTGAGCCAAGAGAGAAGAGGCTCACTGGAACTATGAATGTGTCCGACATTGATCTGAAGGATCACCGACAAGATCATCAGCCTCTTCTTGTGTTGAACAAACCCATCTAGGAAGCAGTGGAGATGGTGTTGGTTCAAGTTCAAAGGACTCATCTAGAGGAAGGTGAGCAGGAAGAGATGAATTTTCATCCTCACTGTCATCATATGAAGAAGAAACCAAAATAGAAGAAGGCACAAATGCCAAATATGGCACACAGGCCGAAGAAGGCACAACTACCGAATTAGGCTCACAGGAAAAATAAGGCACAAATGTTGAATTAGGCTTGCAAGCCAAGAGATTTTCATCAAATTTAACATCTCTTCTAATTATAATTTCATTACAATGTGTTTGAAGAAGTCTATAACCTTTGACATCTTCAGAATAACCAACAAATATACACTTCTCACTTTTAGGCTGTAATTCTTTCCTTTTCTCATCAGGAATGTGAGCCCATGCTATACTTCTAAATACACATAAGTTACTTACATTTGGCTTAATTTTAGTCCAAGCTTCTTCCAGTGTTATATTTTTAAGAGCCTTTGTGGGAGTGCAATTGGCTATGTAATTTGCACAGTTGATTTCTTCTGCCTAATACTTTAGACTTAACCCCTTAGATTGGATCATACAATTAGCCATTTCTTTTAATGTGCGATTATTTTTCTTAGCAACACCATTTTGTTGTGGTGTATATGGAAAAATGTGTTGCATTTAGATTCCCTATGTAGTGTAGTAACTTGTAAAATTATTGTTCACATATTCACCTCCATTATCTATTCTTAACCTTTGAATTTGATGTCCAGATTTTTTTTCTACAAGGGCCTTGTAGGCCAAAAACTTCGCTCTTAAGTTTTAATAAGTAAACCCAAGTACATCTGGAAAAGTCATCAATGAAAAGTTAAGAAATACTTGCACCCAGAAAAATAAGGAGAAGAAAGTGGACCACACAAATCACTGTGAACAAGCTGCAAAGGACTTGAGGCATGCCAAGAGGCACGTTTGTCAAAATTGTCCCGATGATGTTTGTCGAGAACACAACTGGCACAAACACAATCTCTGCATGAAACAAGAGGAAGACCAATCACCATATGTTGATTACATAGTTGTTGCAATGAACGTTATTTTAGATGACCAAACCTCTCATGCCAAATTTTGCTCAAGTCATCGCCATGAGCAACAAAAACTGATGAAAAAGATGATGACCCAAAGTTGTCAAACTTGTACAACTTGGTAATATCATCAGCAATTCTAGTTGCAAGAACATGCTTAGGATCTTTTAGATCCTTGATTACAACTCGGTGAGGTGAAAAATCTACGGTTTTACCTTCACCTGAATGAGTGATTTGATATATTGATATAAGGTTACAAGAAAGACTTGGAACACATAATACATCATTGAAATGACCATTTTCTACTTGAACTGTTCCATATCCTTCAACACTAAGATATCTATCTGTTGACGGGCAAAATTGACCGTCCGTCAACTGAGAGAGTGGAACCGGTCCGGGGTTGTCTAAATAACCCAAGCCATTTGGAATGAACCACCCTGACGGGTTTAGCGGCTCCGTTGGCCGTTCT
This sequence comes from Picea sitchensis, assembly GCA_010110895.2. Taxonomy (NCBI): domain Eukaryota; kingdom Viridiplantae; phylum Streptophyta; class Pinopsida; order Pinales; family Pinaceae; genus Picea; species Picea sitchensis. The sequence continues at coordinate 3,198 of SNQJ01S0063872.1, read as the reverse complement.
AAGGTTCTAAGAAAACCAAAGAGAAAACTAAACTAAACTAACTAATCTAACTAAAACAAATAAAACAATCTAAAACTAAATAAAACAAGCTAACTGAAACTAAATACAAGAAACTAAACTAACTAACAATAAACAAATTAACTAAATACAAACAAACTAACTATTACACTAATCTAATTAAAACAAACTACTAAATAAACTAAAACTAAATATAACTATTCTAACTATTATATACAATCTACTAATTATTATTATAATAACTCAAATCAACTATCTAATTACAAGCTTCAATATTACTTATTCACAAATGTACACTATAAACAATCTACATATTTAATTAAAACCTGCAAAACTCATGTGTTTTTTGCCCTAAGACAACAAGGAATCTCTTTTTTGATTTTTATATTTTATGAAAAAGAAATAAAACTGCTGAAATTAAATGATCTAATATAATTTCTGAAATTAAACAATCTAATATAAATCTAATTAAAATTATTTCTAAACTAAACTACTTAATGAAAATAGAAAAGAAAAGACTAACTGACCTGGAAGCGCTCCTAATTTGTCCCGTGTGTGATGACTCTGAAGCTGGTCAGAGGAAGGAAACTCGCACCGATTAATCCCAAAGCTTCTCGTAAACGATTAGCTGCGCTGCTCTTTGAGTTGTTTACAGGACAAACAAGACATAAAAAATCATAACAATCTTATGATTTATAAATCTATGCAATAAGGGAAACCTGTTATGCAAAAACTTATATTATATAATTCAACTCATGAAGAAGATAAACCTGTCATTCACAAACTGAACTAAACAATTGCTATGTTTTTTATATAATTGGAAGAAATCGGATATGGATTACAATGATTAAAATTATATCATTTGCACATGATCTAGATAGCTAAAGTAGTCATAAACCATAAACAAATTGATATACACAACATGAAACAAAATGTTGATATAATGAGAAGCTAAAGCTGTGACAAAACACCA
>SNQJ01S0063871.1:91472-112659 GCA_010110895.2 Picea sitchensis | reverse complement strand
TCTGTTACGAAATTTTTCAATACTTCCATGATCTCCCCTTTTAAACCCTCCATCATCTCTTGTAGTTCATCTTTTGTTAATATCTTCTTTTGTAAATCATTTATGTCCCTACGCATTTCTTCACCTTCATCAAGAGTCCAAGTAGGATTGTCTAGAGGCTTATTTGGTGTAGAAGTTCCCTTTTTGGGTGGCATATTGGCCAAATATCACTTTTGAACCTTGATTATGAGGTGGTTTTGCTAGACAATCTTTCTTTTGTTGTATCTCCCAAGTTTCGGCCCTTCTGGGTATACAACTTTATTTTATGTAGTTCTCTGATATTTCTTCTCTGCAATTCCACAGGTCTGATCAAAATTGGATGTGCCAAGTGGAATTTATGGTAACCTCCACACAACTTGCCGATTTTTAGCCTTTCCAGGAGATCTCACTTGTATAACATTCCCCACACAAAAAAATTGATATAAATTCTAAAAATTGTACCAAAAATACTACAGATTGTCCATGATCCAATGAAACCAGTCCCACTCAATTTGGATACTCTAGGAAGAAGTTATGATTGTTTTACCTGGAACACATTCTTGAGACTTGTCAATAAGACTAGTTAGATACCCTATCTTACACAGGGTGTATCTACAAATTTAAGATGACCCAGAAGCTAAAAGTTTTACCACTGATACCTTACTAATTTATGTGAATATCCTTCGGAGGTCAGGGTCTGAAACATTACATAAAATTTGTTATAGTGAAAATTCCGCAATGACTCAGTTTAGGATGATTCCATAACCCTATCTTGTACAGGCTGTATCTCCGAAAGTATAAGGCCTCAGGAGCCGAAATTTGAACCCAACGTACCTTGATCCATCTACTAAATATTCTCCAAGATGTTCCTTCTAAAATTTTGTAGAAAAAAGTTATAGCGAAAATTCCAAGGTGTTTTAGATGTAGCAGCGAAACCCCAAGACCTTGAGCTCTGATACCATATGTTAAGAACCAAATATCAATATAGCATAGAAAAACCTCAGAAAAAGTACTCAACACCTTGAAAAAGAGATAATTTAAGATAATAATCCTCTTCGAGGGGGGAACCTCCTTTTACCCCACTTAAATGTTCAAGTACTAGATCATTCAAAATGGAAATGTCTCCTTGGTATATATAGGAGACTAGGAGGTATAATTACAACTAATGGCCTAAAGCCGACATAAATAAAATAACATTACTAATATAATATGCCCCAATTAAAGGGTAATGAGCCAATATTAGGGATTAACATTTTCAAACAACATATTTTAATGGTAATCATTAAATGTTGGTCCTCTTTCGTGGAAAAAAAATTGAATTTAATATACCTATACTCAAAAAAAATGTTTTAAGGATACATAAGACGAATACATTAAATCTGTTCATTTAAAATAATATCCCACATATCTTAATGTTGTTACTTTTCCATTTTATTGGATACAACCGAAATCATAGCCTCGTTATTGAGTGAAGGAAATATCGAGACACCTAGAAAATTGGCGTTTAAGGTAAACTTCCATACCACAGGCAGAGCCACTACTGCCAGCAGGTGTCCATAGCCTTGACAAGGTTGCCTTTTAACCCTTAGATGAGCATGTATCCTTGATAAATATTTGAATCGTCTTTTCCAAAAAGACCACTATCCTGGTTTGGTAGCCAAATGGTGATAATGCCACTCACTAGATTGTAGCTTAACTGAAAAAGCTGACTCATGATGAGACCCCTTGTCCTTTGACGAGAAAATGTCAAAGGCGATTGCCCTGGTGTGGTAGCCATAATGGGAATGTCACTTATGTTATTATCCTATGATCGTGGTAGGTTGGATCGTGATGAGACCCCCTATTCTTTGTGGAAATTTTTTATTACTTATCTTTATTCCCTTTTTTCTTTATATTTTTTTAAATATTTGAATCGTCTTTTCCCGAAAAAAGACCATTATCCTAGTTTGGTATCTAGATGATGATAATGCCAATGACTAGAGTGTAACTTAAGTGAACAAGCCAACTCATGATGAGACCTCTTGTCCTTTGACAAAAGAAAATGTCAAAGGCCATTGCCCTGGTGTGGTAGCCATAGTGGGAAGGTCACTTAGGTTAGTATCCTATGATCATGGTAGGCTGGCTTGTGATGAGACCCCCTATTCTTTGTGGGATTTTTTATTTTATTTATTTTTTTATTTTTATTTTTTTAGAGGTGTATTAAGGGAGGCTCATCTACTCCTTAAGAGTAAGGGATGGCGTAAAGAAGTGTAATGATGCCAAGTAAAAGTGTGCCTAAGAATCCTTATTATAATATAAAGGCAAGATATCATTCAAGTGTATTTGTATGTATAAGGGAAAAAGAAACAAAGTATGGTGGTTACAGGTTATGAACAAGGTTTAAGATATTTCGAAGAAAGTAATCCAGAAAAAATAATTTGATAAGGTATGGGAGATAGTCCACAAAATAATGATAGATCGTTGTGATGATAATTAGAAATAATGTTGGTTAAAATTATTTGGTGAAAGTCATACCCCAAAGGAATGGCTTGGAATTTTATCAACAATGTAGGGAAGGAACGACAGTTGTTTCGTTCAAAGGAACAACAAACGCACAAAAGGAATGACAATTGTTCTGTTCAAAGGAACAACAAGCGCGCAAAAGGAACAACAATTGTTATTTTTTTAACCATATGAATAGGTAATTTTTAGAAACCTGGAAATGTGTTTTTCTTGAATCTAAGGTTGATTAGTCATCAACTAAATTCATTTATGGGTTGGTTTATTTCAAAATTAAGTAGTGGATGGTTTGTTAATGTTATGAGTTTCATTATAGTTTCCCAATTGTTGCTGCTGAACATGACATATTCATTTCTCTACGAAAGATAGGGTCTAGGTGATGAGATGAAGCAAGAGTTCGAAACATAAAAGAGTGCTAATTGAGTTCATTATAGTTATCCTCCCTAGTTCCTATTTTCTCAAGTGACTGTCAAAAATAAATAAAAAACTAAAAAATTAACAACTCAAATAAAATCTACAAAAAAACATTATATATAGTATGTACAGTGTCAACATAATTCATCATTTATGGAGTTGGAGTGGCTGGGTTACCTTCCCAGCCAACCAAAATTTGAACGGTAGGGTCCTTACTTACTTCTTGGTAGAAGATTATTTTGAGGGCGGTTGATGATATAGTCATATCCGGTGTCCATTGACCCGAAATGGAGATCCGAACCCATCGATGGTGCTTAACGTGACTGTGCCATTATCATGGAATTCATTGATTTCATATGGTCCCAACCACTGTGTCTGTAATTTTCCTGGAAAATCCTGAAATCTGGAATCATAGAGGAGCGCCCAATCACCTTTTTTAAATGATTTTTTCTTGATATGCTTGTCGTGACTGGTCATTCTTTGTTGCTGAATAACAATTGTGTGCTGTACAGTGGACATATGTGCTTCATCCAATTCATTGAGTTGCTGAAGGCATTGTTTATGTGCTTCTGTAAGATCCAGTCTGATTTCCTGGGCCATCCTTAGAGTCTTGATCTCAAAATCGATTGGGAAGATGGGTTCTTTTCCATAGACTAAGTGATAAGGAGAGTAGCCAGTGGTGTTACGCCATGTTGTGCGGTAATCCCACAAGGCATTTGGGAGTTCAGTAACCCAATTCTCTCAGTTTGTTGAGACAGTCTTTGTCAGGATTGCCTCCAGGACTTTATTGGTGCTTTCTACTTGCCCGTTTTCTTGTGGGTGGTATGGAGAAGTAATTATGTGCTTAATATGATAATTATATAGGGTGGTGGTGATTCTATGAGATGTAAATTGTGAATCCCCATCAGTAATTACCTCTCTTGGTAGTCCATAGCATATGAATAATTTAAAAAGAAATTTGATGACTACTTCTTCTGTTGCATTTGGTAAGGCTTCTGCCTCTACCCATTTAGTCATGTAGTCCGTTGCAACTAGAATATAGGCCTTCTGATTTGAATTTGGATTGAAGGGGCCGACAAAGTCTAGTGCCCATCTTTCAAATGGTTCCGTGACTATTTGTGCTTTCAATGGCATTTCATTTGCTTGACCTGGTTTTCCCATCCGTTGACAGTTGTCGCAGGTTTGGACGTATTTCTTTGCATCCCTAAATATTGAGGGCCAATAGTAACCCATTTGTAAAGTTTTGTGTCCAGTCCTGTGGTCTACAAAATGTCCTCCACATGGTTTTTCTTGTCCTACCTTTAGTATGTTGTAGATTTCGTCATCTCGTACGCATCTGTGGATCTGGAGATCAACTCCTGTGTGGAAGAGATACCCGCTGATACAAGTGAATCGTGCGCTACGCTGGACGATCAATTTTCTTTCCCTCGATGATAGATGTGCCTATAATCTTCCCGTTGCTAGATAATTTTCCACATCAGCATACCAAGGTGGATTTGTAGTAACGGAAAACAGATGCTCATCTGGAAATTGATCTTCAACTGTTAAGGAGTCGTCTGTTTTGGGTATGCGGGATAGGAAGTCTGCGACAAGATTTTCTTTCCTAGGTCGATCTTTGATGGTGATGTCAAAGTCCTGCAATAGTAATAACCATCGAGTGACCCGTCCATTAGTAATTGGTTTATTAGCTAGATATCTAATTGTAGAATGATCAGTATACAGAATAATGAGATAACCTGTTATATAATGGAAAAATTTATTGATGGCATGTATAACAACTAAAAATTATTTTTCTGTTACTGTATAATTAAGTTCATCTAGAATAAGATTCTTGCTAATAAAATAAATGGTGTAGGGTTTCTTGTATTCTTCCTGTCCAAGGACAGTGCCTATGGAAATATTTGATGCATCAGTGGAGATGTGAAGTGGTATTTTCCAATTTGGTCCCCTCAACACCGGTGCTGTCGAGATCAGCTTCTTGAGTCCTACAAATGAAACATCACACTTGTCAGACCACTGAAACTCCACATTACCAGTCAAATCATGTAAAGGTGCAATGGTTCTTGCAAATTTTTCCATAAATCTATGATAGTATCCTGAAGCGCCAAGGAAACTACGTACCTCAGTTTGTGTGTGTGGTGTAGGTAGATTAAAGATTACCTCTATTTTTGCTGGATCTACTCTAATTCCATCTACAGAAATATAATGCCCTAGTACCATACCTTCCGTCATCATCATGTGACATTTTTCATGGCTTAAACATAATCTAGTCACAATGCACCGTTCTAGTACCTTCTCCAGATTATTCAGTGCTTGATCGAATTCATTGCCATAAGGAGTGAAATCATCCATGTAGACTTCAAGTCCATCACTGATCAGATCACTGAATATGCTTAGAATGGCCCTTTGAAAAGTGGCTGGAGCATTACAAAGTCCAAAGGGCAATACTTTGTATGCAAAGGTGCCCTAGGGGCATGTGAATGTAGTTTTATCTTGATCTTCTGGGGCAATCTGAATCTGATTGTACCCACTAAAACCATCTAGGAAAGAAAATAATTTCTTCCCTGCCAAAGTATCCAGGACCTGATCAATGAAAGGCAAAGGGAAGTGGTCTTTTTGAGTGGCTTTGTTAAGTTCCCTGTAGTCAACACAGATTCACCATTTCCCATTTTTCTTTGGGACGATCACTAATGAGGAAACCCATCGACTATATGAGATGGGATATATAAAATCTACGTCCAACAACTTTTGTAATTCTTCTTTAACGATATCCCTGAGGCGAGGATTCAATATTCTCTATGGTTGTCGGATAAGCCGAGCATCTTTCTCAATATAAATGTGGTGTGTGCAAAGTTGCGGATCAATACCTTTCATATCAGAGTACTCCCAGGCAAAAGCTTGTTGGTATTTGGAGAGGACTTGAATTAGCTTTTGTTGCTATTGTTCATCTAAATTGGCATTGATGTTCAGAGACCTCCCTGGTGCAATCACGATGAATTTGCTGTTATGAACAACTGTAGTTGGAATTTGTTGTTCCATTAAATCTTCCAGCAGGTCTCCCTGTGCTTCACAATCTAGAACATCTTGGAGCATCTGGCAGGTTGGGTTGCTCACGGTGGCTAGGCTATTAATAAACCCACTGATTACGTCATCCTTTAGCTAGTTTTTAAGTCTAAGGGCTTCTTCCAGCGTAAGAGGGGCTCGTAAATCCTTTTCTGGGTATCGTGGTGGTGGCAATTGTGGATATAGGAAAGTTGGGCTTGGCTTGGCAGGAGGATATAAGATGAGATTATTTGTGATACCCCCTCTAGCGATTATCATAGTACCATTTGACATCCTATGTATGCATTTTATGTTGCGAGCCATGGCCTGCCTAATATCAATGGATTCCCTTCAAGTCCACTTCTTGGGTTGATAATGAGGAAGTTTGTCGGATATTCCCAAGAGTTGACAGAGATGGCTATATCATGTAATGTTCCAACTAGTTGAACCATCGATCGATCTGCCAACTGCAACATAATTGCGGTGGGTTCGAAGGAGTCAAAACCCAGGGTATTGCAGGTTTCCATAGTCAGGATGTTGATGGTTGTTCCCAAATCAACTAGCGTATTTGGAAAAGAACAGCCCTGGATCTGAACTGTTACTATGGGATTCCTCGGATCTGCATATTTGACTGGTTCTTGTCTACCTAAAATTAGATCAGATAAGGCTCCTACCACGTGGACTGTTGATGATGGATCTTTAATTTTTTTGATGGAATTTCTCCCACATAGCTCCTTGATCGTCTTTGCATAAATTGGGATGTCTTGAAGAGCTTGTAGGAGTGTAATATTGATGTATAAATTCTTGAGTTCCCCTACAATGTCAAAGTTGGGATATACGACCAATTTTTATATCATCAATCTTTAAGGGAATGAAGGGGAGGGAGTTGCATCCTTATCAGGATCTTGTGATTCGAATGTGTTTCCCCCCTGCTCGATTTCTTCTGTTATTACCATAGTCGAGGGTGTTATTGTTGGTTGTTTTTCATTCTCCTGCTCTTGAGAAACATTATTTTCTTCAGGAGAGATTATGTGCCTCGATGTCAACCGTAGTTCGTTGCACCCTACCGAGCAGGTTTATCCTTCCCCATTCTCTATAATCTAGACGAGATGAGCCGGTCTGTTATTTGGATTTGGGTGAGGTTGGGCTGGTAATTGAGGGTACAATTGTGATTGCCGGTTCTAGGGCAGTTGGAGTGGTGCTTGCAACGTGGGCTGGGTTTGAGGGGCCATCCCCATGGGTTGTTTGTTTATCCCCATGGGGCGCTGCCAATTATGATTCCAATTTGGGTTTTGGGAAGTCATGTTGGGCCATTGTGAAGGGTAGATGTTGTTATTTGAGTTTTTCCAGGATGAGGTGGGACATTGTGAGTTAGGCTAGGTGGAATTTGCAGTTGGCTGATTCTGCCAGGTAGGATTTGCAGCGGGCTGGTTTTGCCAAGTGGGATTTGTAGGTGGGTATTGTTGGGGCTGCCAGTTTTGATTGGGAAAAGACTAGCCCTGCCATGCTTTACCAGGAGCTTGTTGCTAATTATATTGTCCCGAGAAGAAAGAGGAGGGGTCCTGTAGTGTATTTGAAGGCTGGTTCTGCCATTGACGATGCTAAGCCATTAGATATAATGGTTCTATCTCCTCTTCTGCTTCTCTAAAAACAAATTTTAGTCCAGGGAGTGATGGGCATTGCTCCGTGTCATGATCCTTGGCATATATGTTGCATACCCGAACCACATCCAAAGGGAAATCCCTTGGACCATGTTTTTTTCTACATCTGTGATAAAATATGGCCAAAGTTTGTTCTGCTTCTGCTTGCTTTTGTTTGGCCTGTAATACATCCAATTGTGTAGTTAGAGTTTTCAAAATATTTGTTTTGAAATTTTCTAAGAGATTACCAACTTCAGCTTGCATGACACCCCCACTTGTAGTATTGTTACTTCTGGTGAGGGAAGTCCACATTCCTGATCTGGTCTGTGTGCTTTCTCATGAGCACCTGATACACAATTGAATGATGTTATCATAAGTTTCTTGATAAATTTCACGCTTTTCCATTAGATTCAATTTTTCTACCCATTCATATTTCATACCCTTAATTAGAGCTGCCTTAAGTACTTCACCTAGTAATGCACCATAGGGTGATCTTTGTAAATTATATTGAAGTCTCTCGACATATTATTCTAATGATTCATTTTCTTTTGCAATCATTTGAAAGATTTCATATTTTAAGTCCCTGGTACTACAATAATCCTGATATTTGGTCAAGAAGGCTTGTTTCATCTCATCCCATGAGTTTATAGTTCCACCCCCTAATCCCATAAAGCAGCGTAGAGATGCTCCATTCAAAGTGGAGGGGAACAATTTTAATTTTTGGGGTTCAAAGGTGTAATCATACCCTCTACATAGGACATCAAATTCAAATAAGAATGCGTCCGAGTCTTCTGAGATTAATCCATGAAAGGTTGGCAGGTTTTGTAGGGGAATTTCCTTCATGGGGACATTGGTGATTGGATCAACTATTGGATATTCCAATGTGGAAGTCTGGGGACGTTGTTGATTTTGTTGTGCCATTTGATAAAAAATATACTAGAAATCTTCAGGGATTTCTTGATCCAGATATTTTATTTGAATTGTTGGTTATTTGAGCCTCTAGGGGATTTGATTGCACTCCCTCTATATGGGATTTTGGGTATGCCTTCTTCTTTCATAGGAGATTCAGGATCAGGTGGTGGGTCCACCTTATCTACCCCGCTGGTTTCTCCTTCTCCTTCCTCCAAATTACAAGAGTTTCCCTCTTCTAAAGGGTTGAGGGGTGGAATATCTATTCTCTGAAAGCTTTGCTCAGTCCCTTTAGTTTTTCTATGAATCTCAGCATGGGCTGCAATTGGTGAAACTGCTACCTGAGGGATTCAGGTAGATCCCTTTCTAGGTCCAACTGAAGTTTGAGATTTTTCTTTTCGGACGATGTCGTCTATGAAAGTGCTTCTCCTACGGAGCATCGAGCCCTAGGCTTTGGTAATTTTTGGTGGGGTTTTTGGTTTTTCAAGATCTTTCTTCTTAGTCATACACACTTCACACAAAAAAAGAAAATCAAGAAAAAAAACACCTATGCAACCTCTTAATGCGCCAGCTAGAGGTAGGCGCTAACATAAGAATCTTTCTTATTGCCTGCGTAGGTTCTTACCTTCCGTCTTCAATACCTCATCCTCCAAAGGCACAAACTATGCTACCTTTGACATTCTCCCCGACAACGGCGCCAAAATGTTGGGGTCTAAAGATGTCTAAAAACAACCTTAGTTTAAAATTAATTTATCAACCCGAGGAATCGTCTTTTATCTCAAGAATACCTGTAAAGTCTATGCAGATAGCTCATAGATGCTAAAATCGTGTAGTTAAAGCAAATATGAGTTTATCAACAATCAAGTTTCTCAAACATTCACTAAAGATTCTAGGAATTGAAATCTAATGTTGTCAAATGGAAAGGAACTAATTAATCTATTGAATTCATTTTAACTAAAAGCAGTAATTGAATCTAAATAAAGACTTGCAGAATTGACTATTACTATGAATCAAATTACTGGAAAGGAAAAGGAAAATTACTCTATCTATGGAAAGAAACATCGACTGTAATCTAATTGAAAGAGACAACAATTGTACTTCTATTGAAAGGAACAACAACTATATCTTAACGAAAAGGAACAACAAATGTAAACTAATTGAAAGGAACAACAATTGCGAATCTAAGTAAAAGGAACAACACATATGAAATTATGAGGAACTTTCATGCATCAAATCTCAGTAATAGAAACTGGAACAACAATCATCTAATGCTTAAGGAAATGTCTATCTCTTGCATGCAACCGATATAAAATCATCAACACACTTATGCATTCATTTAACTACTGTAAAAGAGAATCGAATCACAAAACATAAATTGAACTGATACAATTACAGGTCGAACAATAGCTCCTTCAGAATGGGCCCTTGGTCCTTAGAAGCACTGCTACTCAAAACTCAGTATGTAGAAATGGTAAAATCGTTCAAATATTTTATTGATTTCATAGCTGGTACAACATTTACCAAACTGCTAACATAGAGCAATTCTAAGTTCTGAGTTCTTTGGTGCAATTCTTCTATATCCCTTCCAGGATCTATTACCCCTTATATATTACACTAATCTAGGTAAATTAAGCTATCCTGAGGATCGAGAGATCCTCCAGATTGCTTTACTATTATAAATTTACAATATAAGAAACTCAATCATCTTCAAAACTGCCTTGCGCCATAAAGTCCTCAACCTCTAATAGCTTGCGCATCTTCAAGATTTCCTTTGCTATCTCGGGTTTGACAATATTTAACCAATCCTATAACAAAATCAAACAATTCCAATCGTATTTTAGGATCTATGTAATCTAATTTCAACAATAACGCTAAAGGGTATATTATTCATTTTCTATCCTATTTGCTCCTAATTAACCGAAAAGTCAATCAAGATGATATCATAAAATGTGGGAAAAAGGAAGATATTTATACCTTTTTCATAACCTAACAACTACCAAAAATTATTAATGGATAGGGATTACCTATTGGAGGTTGGTGAGATGTATCATAGGGAACTAAGGGAGAAGGAGATTGAGGTGGAACGACTCACTCATGAGTTGGTGAGAACTCGAGGATTCCTGGAAGGCATACAGACAACCCTTCAAGAACCAGGGTCTAGATTAGAGGAGTTCCTTGAGGAGACTAGTTAGAGATCCACTACATCTATCTCAGCAGAGAGTCAGATATATCCTTCAACCACATTGCTAGAGGATGTTGGTGGTTTGGAAGAGGAGCAATAGTTGATGGAGGAGCATGAGGAGTATCCATGATCACTGATGAGTATGGAGAGATATGATCCAAAGACACAATAGGATGTCCATGTGTCATAGGGACCACCCTTCACAAGGTGTTTTTAGATAGTTGGGAATACACATACATATGGGGATTCTAGAGCCAGAGGAAGTTATGAGGAAAATTCCATTGGTGTTCCAGGATTGGATGAAATCCATGTAGAGGTTTATTCAATAGTACACCTTGGATATGTGATGATGCATGAGGAGATGAGAGCTTGCATGATTATACTGGGGCATATGATGATGAGATATAGTTCATATGAGAATGCATAGGTGTACAATGGGATTCTGGGGGATTCATTGGATTGCAGGGATGAGACATAGTTAATGGAGCATGGATATTCCTCTCCCTTGCAACAATATATAGATATAGGAGATCACCTTCACAATAGCAGTAGTTGCATGAGTGATGATGGACAGAGACTGTTTGACCAACAATTTGTGGGGTTAACTATTTTTGTACCCAATGGTTGGAGTTTATTGATGAGTACAACTGATTATTCACCATGGGTTCCAGTGGATGAGATTTTGGTGAATTCCTTGGGATTGACCAAAGCATATGATACTTTCCAGTCCTACAGTCGGTTGCAGATATTTCTATTAGCCTTTCCCGACACTTTCATCATTGACAACAACATAGGGGGAGATGGAAAGTGGTAGGGGACATGGAGAGTTGGTAGGCTAATACCACCTGACATGAGTGTCTTATTTGCATACAACATGATAGGTGTGGATAATTAGAGACAACCAATTGCGGCCTTGGGCATGATGGATATTATCTTAGGCCATGGGACAAAGGATATCTCAGAGGTTGATATAGATTTATATTCTCATTGGGATGAGGATGGAGGGTTTCTGATAGTTATCAATCTAGCACATAAGAAGTTAGTGGGTATTGGAAGTGATGAACTTCCAAATTTTCCATGGGATCCGAGAATCCATTTGTTCAGTAGTTTTCTTCATCTTATGATGGTTCGGGTTGTGCTAGTGAGAAACATACTTCACTCTTGGATTATTTTGAGAGGGCTTGCTGGGATTTGTTCTATGTGGTGAAACATGTTCTCCCTGTTGATACTCGTGATCAAGTATGCTGATGGATGGGAAGATTTTGGTTCCACATGGATACCTTTACATGTTCATCTTCTTGATAACAGGCCCAATCATCACATGTATTTTAGCATGAGGATCCATGAGTGGGGTATCCGGTATGTATATGCTGGTCAGACAATCATGATCAGAGTAGTGAAACGTAAGTGTGATGGTCCCTTTCAGAGATTAGCATGGGACCCTGGGATTACAAGGATGGGAATTTCATGGACTGATGGAGGCGAGTGGATATTTGCAGGGGAAAATCACTTTGATTTTCCATTGAGCACGTCAATTGTTGGTGATTCGTTGAGGTCTAGTAGTACCTCACCATGGAAACATCATGTTCATTCAGTGGAGGCCATGTTGGGTTTGGTATGGTCTTGGAGGTCAGACTCATTTCAGGTGGAGGCAGTGTGTTATTTGTAGGAGACTCATGGTGTTGATATCTCATAGGAATATACTTCAGAGGGCATTGCAGTTCACATCTTGATATGGGAGACAAGGATTGGAGTGATTGGTAGTTCAAAGTTTTATGGAGTTGAGTTTCAAGTAGAGCAGTTGCTTGGGGAGTTGACTGAGGATATATTGCACATGATCATTCTACTCATCAGGAACATTTGGGTGTCATGCATGATGAGCACTTGGAGGAAACATATTGAGGAGAGATTACTATAGATCACACAGGTGGATATGGGATCCTGGTATCACATATAGATTGATTCAATTATTGCTTGAGGACAAACAATATTCTAGTAGGGAGGACTGTAGTGTCCCCATTTTTGGACATTATTATATTACATAGTGTTATGCCTACCAGAGTAGCTAGATGGGGGTGACAACAAGTTCACGAGATATTGAGGGGTTTTAATGTGCTCGACTTGCATCTTTCTTCATATTTCATCATCAGGATCCATTCCGCACAACTTGGCTTTGGTTGCATTGCATTTCGACGATTTCCGTAATTTAGAGTTATTATGAGTCATATTTTAATTAATTTCACTAAGAAGGTCATTTTGGGCATAATACTTGGAGAAACCTCTTAGTGTAATAGCTCGTCATAATCGAGAGGAAGAGAACTACATGATTAGATGATGAGAAGTGAATTTTAGTGGCCAAAAAAACCATAGGGACGAAAAAATATTTTTTTAGAGAAAAAAAAGGCCAATTAATAAATAAAGTGATTTAATTAAAGAATAATAAAAATAAAGTAAGTCACTTGGAGAGAAAAGGTGAACATGGGGGATGAAAGAGATAGGGGCCTCTATTTTCTCATTATGTGTATTGATATTTTGATGTCTAGCCTCTTGGATAGAGAGCTCAAGTTACTTGAGGGTTTTGACTAAATAAACCCTAGAGATTAGCAAGGGAGTGAAAGATTATCCTATTACTAATCCAAGCTTGGTCAAGGAGGTGAAATATTCCTCCCTCACCATTCTATTCAGCCACATGTTTGGTTTTTACATTGAAAGAAGAGTCAGGGTGCGTATATGGAGGTTCCCACAGAGAGGGTGCATTGTGAAGGAGAAAACAATTCGATTTGGATTCAGAGAGTTGGATTCAGAGAGTTGGATCTAGTAGAGATCTTGTACCAGGAACATTTTTCATCTCTGGGGTTACATCTTCTTGGCATTATTGGGGTTTTCATAACCCATATTTATATATTTTCATAGTTGGGAGAATTATTGCTTGAGGGACCATATTTAGAGGTCAAGATCTTCATTTCTGGAGTTGGGTTGAGCATTTATCTCTTGGGGATTAAATATACTCACATTGGGCAAATTTTGGAGAAAGATTTGAGTGCCATCCCTTCAGAAAATGATTGATTAGTTGCTGGGAGAAATTATTGGAACAGGGTGAATTATTGACACTTGGTAGCTTGGTTATCATGTGGTAGATTGCATTCTTGGAGGATATCTATTTTGGGAACCCTTTGGAGGTTTTCTAGAGTTGGGCTGTTGAATATTTTTAGTGTTTGGAGCCTTCTACATCAGCCATATAATTTTGTATCAGATTTACACCAGATATGTTCACCCATGTATTGAGGTTAGCAAATTAAATAATAAAATCAGATCTGAGTTATTTTGGCTTCATTGTGTATTGGAGTTTCTTTGTATTGTTTCCTATGTATTTCTTGTGTAATTTACATGTCATTTCATGCCCAACAACCACCATACATAAGAAACAAAACCAATGATGAAATCTACAACCATATGTATGCAAAGTGTTTGATAAAACACTTCAACCAACCAACTGCAAATAAACATAACAACAAGTAGAAATTCAGAACAACCACTCATTGGGAAGGGATTAGGTGTTGCATATGATGTGTTTGAAATAATCTTGAACTCTTAAACTTGAGATAAGTGGGACAAAAAGTATTGAAGTGATTTCAAGAGAGTTTAGGGCTTATATACCAAGTGTTTGACAAAATTCCTTAACCACATTAATCCTATATTTACATCAGATTTGGTTGGGAACATTATGACCACATGCTTGTGAGAATCTAGCTCTTTGCATTGTGCATGAGAGCATATCTTCGATACTGCCACATGTTATGGGAATTCTATTGCCACTTGTTGATGTGGGAATTCAACCCTTTGTATTGTAAAGGAGAGTATCTTTGAATAAGAGAATGAAGTGGTTCATGGCCAATTTTATGATCCCAGAAACATAGCTAGAAGGTTCTGGTGAAATCTGTTAACAACTTGATGATATCTTGTCCCATGTTTTCTTATGCATGTTTTTATTTCCACAATTATGATTACTAAATGCATTAAGTAATGGATTATGAGACTAACAACACATTCATGAAGTTATTATTCAATTAAGATTCAAGCCTTCATAAGTCCATCTTTTCACCTTTGATGCAATCAAGTTCAATAGATCTGCAATTGTAAATCTGACGTTGGTTAAGTGGCCTAGAACCAAGTCAAGTTTGGTATTAGTGTCACCCCGATTTCAGATCAAGTGGTATCACAATAGGATTGATAAGGATTGTAGGTGTTGAAGACAAGATGAGAAAAGCATCAAAGAGCTTGAATAAATCAACCAAAACATACAAGTGGAGAATGCAGAGCAAAGAACACCTATTAATCCGGACAAATAGAAAATGGGTAGCCTGAATGAGCCACGGGGCTCCAAAATACATGAAAAATAAAAGTGCCCAGAATTCGACAAAAAAAAATATCAAGTCGATGAGCTCGATGAGAGATTTCCAATGATGCAAATGACACCTCAAACAAATTCAGGATGCGAAAGTTATGACCATCTAAAATTTTCAGCAAACATGGGAAATTGATGAAATCTATATAGTGTTGATGTGGAAAAATGAGAGGCTACCATGTGTCATCCATACAGATGACGTGGAAGGCCATACGATTATGAAACAAATGACATGGGATCCCTAGAACGTGACATGTGTCACTCATTTTCGACATTTTTGGAGTACATTTGGATGAATATAAAAGTGCCACATGGCACCGTATGGATTCCATGTGGCAATACATACATGATGTGGCAGATGACATCAATGAATGACTGGGCATAGATGTGGAAGTATGGATCATGATGTCAGCATGATGTGGCATGTTGACTAGGTTTTGACATGACAATATGTATGATGATGTTAGCATGACGTGGCATGCAGACTTGGTGCTAATGTTGCAATATGGATGATGACATCATCATGATGTGGCATGTTGACAGGGTGCTGATTTGGAAGTACAGATGATGACATCAGCATGGCATGGCCAATGAATAGGAAGTACGACAACATGACATTAGCAAGGTGACATGGAAGCATCAAAGGTCGCCATGTGTCACCTAAAATTGGCTCTTTTGGCCGCTATTTGGGATAATTAAAAAAGTGCCATGTGGCACCTCCTAGGGGCCACCACCTAGCATAACCATTCCTTAGCACATTTTTTGAGAACCGTACAAACATTTAATGTAGGTTGTACAACCTATTTGGCACACATTTCGAGGCAGATCAAAGCCCAGGGGGGTCCATAAGTCATGCTGATGAAATTGGAAGAAAGTATAGTCATGTTTCACGATTTTCACCACGAATCCACTGGTGTAGTCTAAATTTGGATTCGAGCAACAGATTTTTAGGTCTCATGACTGAATCCCAATTTTGTTATTAATACATGGCACGTTTTTCAGGGCAAAGAGCCCAGAGGGTCTAAAAGTGACAGTGACAGAATTGTACGAAAGTACAGTCATTTTGAACGATTTTTCAAGCCAGATTCAATAACACAATCCATTTTGTGATTTGAGTAATGGATGTTTGGGCTCATGAAAAAATCCCACTTTTGTCATTAATGCATGGCACACAAATCGAGGTAGAGAGCCCAAGGGGTCCATAAGTGACATTGTTAGAATTTGACGAAAGTATAATCATTTTTGCATATATTTTCTCCATGAATCGACTGGTGTAGTCATAATTTGGATTTAAGCAATATATTTATGGGCTTATGGCAGAAAATCACTGTTTTCATTAATGCATGGCATGTTTTTTGAGGGAGAGTTACACCTTTCATAATAGGTTGAGTTTATAGTCAAAAGTTGCAGAATGATGAGACATACTTGTTGGTGCTGAGTATGCCAAGATTTCAGCAGCCAATTAAGCGCTTTGGCATGAAAACCAATGTAAGTTTTATGCATTTTTGGTTTTTTCCTCTTTTTGAAAATTGCAAGAGGATGAATGTATGTTGCAGATTCTGGTGATATTTGAGTGTCGTAACATGGAAGACAGATTTGAATTATTACAGGAAATTCATTGTTTAATCCTTACATGTAAATCGAGACAGTGCAGTAAGAGGCCATTTGCACACTTCGACAGAAAGTAGTCATGTTTACAACAAAAAGTCTCAGAATTACGAGACGAGTGTGATAATGATGGAATTTTACTTATTTATTATGTTTCACATGTTTGTAATGAGGTTTTTAAAAACCATAGAGTTGCCACTAGTGCACATTTGGGGGGTATTCACCTTAATGTTAATGATATAAAAGGTTGTAATTAACCACCCTTGAAAGCGATTATGAGAGTGAGAGACATTTTGTTCTATGCCTAAAACCTTGTAAGCCTTGTTGGAAACATTGTAATGGGTCTTGTAGCCACTATTGAGTGAGAGGTATTGTTTTTCCTAGGCCTGTTTTAGCAACATTGTAATGGTCTTATAGCCACTATTGACTGAGAGACATTATTTTGCCTAAGGCCTGTCTTGACAATCATTGTAAACTTGTCCATGAGTGTTTCATAAACTCTTGGAAAGTATGGTACTGGTCTTATAGCCACTATTGATTGAGAGACATTATTTTGCCTAAGGCCTGTCTTGACAATCATTGTAAACTTGTCCATGAGTGTTTCATAAACTCTTGGAAAGTATGGTACTGGTCTTATAGCCACTATTGATTGAGAGAAATTATTTTGCATAAGGCCCATCTTGACAATCATTGTAAACTTGTCCATGAGTGTTTCATAAACTCTTGGAAAGTATGGTTTGCTACAGATTTGCGTTGATGCAAGTGTTGGCATCAACATCCTCATTTCGAAGTACAAAGGTGAAGGAGAAGAAGGGTGCGAAATTTCAAAGACATTTTTTATGCAGATCAAGGAATCAACTACATATTTGAATTGATGCAAGTGTTGGAATCGACATCCTCATTTTGAAGGACAAAGGTGAAGGAGAATAAGGGTGCGACCTTTCAGAGACATTTGTTATGATGATCAAGGAATCAACTACAAATTTGCATTGGTGCAAGTGTCAACATTGACATCCTCATTCCGAAGTACACATGTGAAGCAAAATAAGGGTGCGGCCTGTCAGAGACATTTGTTATGCATATCAAGCAGTGGGGAAGTGAATCGTGGAGTGTAATACTCTTCCTAGAAACTGGTTGCAGAGATTCAAGTTAAAACTTCTTCTATACTTTTGGAGGACCAAAAGTGATTTTTTGTGGGGAGGTATGATCCAGGAGGATCTCCACACATGGAACTATTACTTTGCATACCATGAAGAAGATCATTAAAATTATAATCAATGATAGGTGGAAAATAATAATTATGCTCATGAATGATTTATTTAAATTGTAAAAAACTGATTAATACTTGAAATGAGTATGGTAAACTCATGTGTTAGTCATGCAAATTGGAAAAACAATTAATGCTTGAAGTGAATTTGAGAATATCATGTATTATTCATTTAATTGTAAAAATGGGAAATTAGTGTGAGAGTCCAACTCACAAATTAGTTTCCTAATTTTAAGGGGAAATTGGTTGCCTAGTCTCAAGAAGGAAGTTAAGGGTCTCATGATTTAGTTTGGAATCATCCTCACTTTATCACAAGTGGTTTCCTAGTATCAAGGAGGAAGTTAAGGGTCTCATGAGTTGGTTGAGATGATGTCTCATTTTTTGTCCTTGAGTTGTTATTAGATCCTAAATTTGTGGATCTTGTCTCTTTTAGTTATGGAGCTAAGGAAACTATATAAACTTCTCATGTAATCTTTTGGGTAAAAAAACCCCTTTGGGGGAATCATCCTTTATGAATCCCTTTTTGGATCATCCTTTATGGAGTTGATGAGAGAGTCCATTTGATTCCACATGCTTGTGAGAGACCAACCTTTGTTAGAGGAGATCGTCTCTTTGTAGGAGAGACATTGCCACATGATTGTGAGAGATCTATCCTTATACTTCTAGGGGAGATCATTTCTTTGTAGGAGAGACATGGCCACATGCTTGTGAGAATCTATCTCTTTGCATTGTGCATGAGAGAATCTCTTCGATACTACCACTTGTTGTGGGAATTCTATTGCCACTTGTTGATGTGGGAATTCATCCCTTTGCATTGTGAAGGAGAGTATCTTTGAAGAAGAGAATGAAGTGGTTCATGTATTTTATGAGCCCATATATGTAGCCAGAAGATTTTGGTGAACTCCGTTAACAACTTGGTGATCTCTTATCTCATGTTTTCATATGCATATTTTTATTTCCACAATTATGATTCTTAAATGCATTAAGTAATTGATTAAGAGACTAACATCACATTCACCAAGTTAATATTCAATTTGGATTGAAGCCTCCATAAGTCCATCCTTTCACCTTTGATTGAATCAAGTTCAATAGATCCACAATTATAAATCTAACATTTGTTAAGTGGCCTAGAATCAAGGCAAGTTTGGTATCCATGTTACCCCGGTTTCAAATCACTTCACTATCTCATAGTATCCCTCCAAAGGGAAGGGTTATGTTCTAGCCCTGTTGAAGAAGATTAACAAGAAGAAGATGAGTTGCCTTGTGAGTATGTCAAAGAAGAACACTTTTATGAAACACACCTTGTTGAAAATGTAATCCATGAAGAGGATCCTCATGAAGACAAACTACTTGTGTCAACTCCTCCATTTGATGAAGTCATCCAAGTTTCATTTCTTCCTGCAAAATAAGTAAATAACATGGTAATTTATACTCCTTTCCAAAACCTTGATGATGCTTTATTCTATGATTCAGAAAGTGAAGGAGTGCTAGAGGAACCCTTGGATTCATTAAACCCTTCATGTTGTAATAAATGTGATGTCATGATTGATAATATTGATGTATATATACATGTTGGGAGATGTGGACAGGATGTGTCCTTTACAACAACCATATATGATTGTTACTGATTTAGAAGCTTGGAAAAATGAAGATGACATGATCACATATTTATTCCAATCACATACAGATGACATATTACAACACTCTCATCATGATTTCTGGTCATACCTTGGGGGCTTTGATACATATTCTTTTGAGAAATTGGATTTACTCTACAAAGAAAATTTTCAACCACGACTATGCTCCAATTTTGATGAGGGAAGTGTTGATTAATTGGGTTGGTTGTCATTGATTTCAACCCTTGAAGAAAATCTGGTAGCAAATTCCGGTAGCACAAAGGTTTGGGTAATGGACCCAAGTTTATTTTATGGATAATAGTATGAGTTTTGATATATTTGAAGGTAAGAATATTCTAGATGGATAGTACATGTCATGACATTTCCATTGGTATGTGGAACATCACATAACTCCTCACGGTTAGAGAGTTATGGCCATGTGAAGTTGGAGAACCCTCATGAGTCATCTAGAAGCCCCAAAAAGTCAAAGTAGTCAAAGTGGTTGCAAAGAAGAAATTATTTAAATAATAAAGTGAAGTAATGAGTGTACTATAAGTCAAAGTAGATACAAAATAAATTATTTCAATAATAAAGTTAATGGAGAAATTACTAAGTGGACAAGTGGTTAGAAGTGGGTTAGCCCTAAAATAAGGAAAGTGGTTTAAGATGGTTAGAAGGTAACCCCTTGAGGAAGATACATAAAAGTATAAATAAGAGGCAATGGTATCTCATTTTTCTCACACTTGAGAATATTGAATATCTAGAAGGGATTGAGGTAACCAAAAGATATCTAAGGTGAATTTCATAGGGAAGGTGAAGTAAAGAAGGCCGAAATTCAAGGGAGGATAAATTCTTTTGACGATGCTTTCCAAGGTATGTTATTTGCAGGCCATCTCACCATTTTCGCAATAAATGTTTTTCTAGAATTATTAAGACCGTGAAATATAGAGGCCATTGAGGAAACATATCCAAGTAGTTGTGATAATTTTTTTAGCTTGTGGGTTGTTGTATTTTTGGATTTACACTCCGTGGAAAATAGGGTTTGTCGCTAGTCCTGAAACTAGTCTAAAACATGTGTTTCAGGTAAAAATGTCATAACTTCTTCATAACAGATCCAAATTCAGTAAGACCAAATGTATTGGTTAGAGTACATTCTTTATTATTCTGTGTACCATTTTCATATCTATACAAAGAATATTCCATGCAGGGAATTCTATACAAGTTTGATCTCTGGAATAAGATAGAATTCAACAAGGTATGCCATTTTTGATATAACTCCTTTTTTGGGAGGTTCCAAGAAGTGAAACTTGGAGAAATTGCAGACAAGAAACTGAAGAACATTTTGTATTATTTTTAGACCTTTATTCATTACATGTACATAGTTATGATTATTTCAAGTTAGGATTGTTGACTAATCGAAAATTATTCATGTGAGACTAAAGTAAAGTTTGATGAAAATGATAGTCTCTTATTGTTAAATTTAAGGAAGGTTTGCATGTATGTGATCATATACACTAGGTCTATTATAGAGTTAAAAATCAGATTTGGATTATGAAATTGATGAGGGATTTTGGTTGAGGTACATGT
>SNQJ01S0063871.1:61365-89149 GCA_010110895.2 Picea sitchensis | reverse complement strand
TCTTGCCACCTTAAATGCATTCTCCAATGATTTGGGTTCCCAAAGGTGAACCTCATGTTGAATTTTATCCTTTAAAGTTCCTATGAATACATCAATCAAGTGCTCATTTGGAATATCTGTTACCTTTATATTCAATCTTTGGAAGTTCTCAATGTTCTTGGTAACTGAACCCTTTTGCTTGAGATTTATCAATTGGCTAAAGAAGGTGTTGCTCCTTGTTTCCTCATAGTGTGCTATCATTTCTTCTGTGAAAATTGTCCAAGTGACGAGTGATTTGCGAGAACAAAGCCATCGATACCATACAAATTGATTGGGTTCTAAATATAAAGAGGCAATTCGTACCTTTTGTGTATGTGGCACATTATGTAGATGAAATAATTGCTCCATCTGAAGTATCCATGTGATTGGGTCCTTGCCATCAAACTTCCTCATATCGATCTTAGGAATGTGTTTGGTATTCAACCCAAAGTTTGAGTTTCTCCATTCTTGATTCACCTTCCTTGTGTCCTCATCATGAATTTCATGGGATGCATTTTCACTTTCAGGTGTCTTCTCTGTTACGAAAATTTTCAATACTTCCATGATCTCCTCTTTTAAACCATCCATCTTTGCCTCAACTTAGCTTCCATCTCTTGTAGTTCATCTTTATTTACTATCGTTGTGGTAGAGTACACCATCTGTCAATTGAGAGAGAATTAGGCCCAGTCAGGGACGTCTAATTAACCAAAGTTGTTTGGGATGATCCACCTTGACAGGTTTAGCGACTCCATTGGCCGCTCTAAAGGTCTTCTAAGAAAATCAAAGAAAACTAATCTAAACTAACTAATCTATCAAATAAATAAAACTAATAAAATAATAAAACAAACTAAAAATCAACTAAAACTAATAAAACAAAATTAATTAAAATAAAGAAACTAACACACTAATCTAAAAAATTAAAACAAACTACTAAATTAAACTAAAACTAAATATAACTATTCTAACTATTGTATACAATCTACTAATTACTATTATAATGACTCAAATCAAAATCTAATTAAAACAAACTACTAAATTAAACTAAAACTAAATATAACTATTCTAACTATTATATACAATCTACTAATTACTATTATAATAACTCAAATCAACTATCTAATTACCAACTGCAATATTACTTATTCACAAATGTATACTATAAACAACCTACAGATTTAATTAAAACCTGCAAAACTCATGTATTTTCTTCCCTAAGACAGCCAGGAATCTCTTTTTGATTTTTTATATTTTATGAATAAGAAGCAAAACTACTGAAATTAAACGATCTAATATATTTACTGAAATTAAACAATCTAATATAAATCTAATTAAGCTTATATCTGAATTAAACTACTTAATGAAAACAGTAAACAAAAGACTAACTGACCTGGAAACGCTCCAAGTCTGCCCTGTGTATGATGAATTCTAAGCGGGTCAGAGAAGGGAAACTCGCACCGGTTAGTCCATAAGCTTTTCGTAAACGATCAGCTCTACTGCTCCTTGAAGTGTTTACAGGACAAACAAGACATAAAAAATCATAACAATCTTATGATTATAAATTTATGCAATAAGGGAAACCTATTATGCAAAAACTTATATATAATAATTCAATTCATGAAGAAGATAAACCTGTCATTCACAAACTGAATTAACAATTGTTATGTCTTTTATACATTTGGAAGAAACCAGATATGGATTACAGTGATTAAATTTATATCATTTGCACATGATCAAGATAGCTAAAGTAGTCATAAACCATATACAAATTGATATACACAACATGAAACAAAATATTGATATAATGAGAAGCTAAAGCTGTGACAAAACACCAAATTTTGCTTCAGTCTGTATTAGAATTCCATATCCTTGTTCTCCCACGAATGAGGATGATGATTATTACAAAAATCATAAGTATATATAAGTCTCCTCACAAGGTAAAACTTCCTTGTGGATAATATCAAATTGTTTTACATAATCTGGGAGATATCCCAAAATCACCTAAACTAAGAAAATGAAATACAAGTGAAATCTTTGAAACATCCCCTAACTGCTCAACAACTCAATTGCAATTTCGAATTTACCAGTGAGGTTGCTCGAGCTATGCCAATTTTGAATTGACGACCGCTGTAGCTGACTCCACGTTCTTAAACAAAATCGAACCTGTTGTTCGCTGTTTCTTATCAGTGGATGGCATCTTTGCCTTTTGACTGGTGAGCCTTGCAACTTGATCCTCCAGAGCATGAATTCTGGACTGTAGCATTGGCACATCAAGTTAATACCTTTCTAACCATGAGCCACACTGATCACATGGTGGAGCAGCTGGTTCGGCTAGAACAGGAGGGGGTTTTGAAGAGTCATCGAGGTTTTCACAAGGAATTTTGATGCCTGGAAAATTAGGGTCACTTTGCAAGCAAGGTGGTAGGTTTTTCACAAAATCGTATGCGGGTTTATCACACAGACCTTCTGAATAGGGATACTCACTTGCCAGGTAACGTTACACCTCTGAGTCAGAATCTTCACTCACCATGATAGGGTAAGGGTTGACATGAGGTCTCGGTTTGTTTCTTGCCATGCGAGAGATTAATCGGGAGTTCTTCTTACCTTTAGAATTCACATTAGGTTTGATTTTAGGCCTTTTAGCCACGTGTTTAACATTTTCCACATCCTTGGTGATAGAATTGGGTAGTTCAATAGGTGAGTCGGGTAGGGGTTTAGGTAACAGAGCACTGTAAGGCACAGGGGGTACTGACTTGCTCTCGCTCACCACAGGTTTTTCAACCTGTGGTGGGCTTGAGTCCTCAAAATTATTTCGAATAAGAAAATCATTCCAACAGTCTCGGCGTAACCCCAAATGACAAACCACAAGCATTTTAATTAACCCAAAATGAAATAGGCTGTTATCGGCCTGGTTCCGTTTGTATCTTTTAGACATTTTAAACAGACTCCTATGCAAGTAGTAAGGCATATTAAGCTCATAGCCCATGAAAAACATAAGTAGCCGAAGGTGGTACAAGAAAACGAAACCATACCTGCCCTCGCAGGTGATAAATTGTTTAGTTATCATCAGCAAGTCATGCCAACGTTGCTTGAGCATATTCGCGGGTAAACCTTTGTCACAAGAGCTAACCCTTCATGACTGGAAGAGCAATGTCCACGGGACATCTTCCACTTTGCAATTTTTTGACCATCTCTATCCGACAATAGGCAGACCGGTAGCTAAACTGAGAAATTGCTCATCAATTTCCAATTGCACATCCCCAACCTTGGCTCGACAACCATCAAAGGTTAATGCAAATTGCCGAGCCACGCTAGGGTTATAACCATCAAAATTTCGTATGAACGGGAGCCATCCAAATTCCTCAAGGTCACTGTAAGCACCGTCGAACATCAACAATGCCTAGCTACCATTGGGTTCAGCCCTTACGACCGGAGCCATGGTGCGGGCGCATGGTAGGGTTCGAATTAAACACACAGGAGCAAAATCGTTTGGGCTAATAGCTGAGAATGATGAAAGGGGAAGCAAATTAATGTACGCGTGCGAGGGTGGTGGGATTATCCACCACCATGCAGCATTGTAATGGCACAGTACAACCCTTGTTCAATTAATCATAACCAAAATATTCGGCCAACCCAAGGATTAAATGGTGGATAGTTATACCAATGCGCCAATCTATTGCTTAAAACCATGAATGTTCAACATTAAATAAAACCCAAAGTTAAACATGCACCAAGTAATAATTCAAACCATTAAATCAAAACCCAAATGTTTACCCAACGTGCCATTGCATAACTTCAAACTATTGCCATTCAATATGAAATTAGACTCATATGTTACCCATGCGCTTGTTGCATAATGTGTAATCAAAGTTTATAAAACATTGTGATAAGAGATTTCATAAAATCGATAAGCCAAGAGCTTATAATAGTAAGGATCACATCATATAAAAATCAAAATCAATCATGATCCCTATATAATCAAGTATAAACCATAAATTTACATGCTCAATACCTTATCGATCAAATAAAAGTCAAGTTGCGCAATCAAAGCAAGAATAGGCAAATGGTCATAGTTCGAAAAATCTTTTCAGCCACATAATAATAAACCAAAGGTAAGTGCCTTTCAGAATATCAATGAGAAGCTCATGACAGTTCAAATAACGATGGAGGAGTTTTCACGCTTTTAGTCGTGAAAAATAAATCGAAACTAATTTGCAAGTGTCGCATGAAATGAAAATATCGTCTATTTGCAAAATGTGATGAAAATTTGAAGTTCAAGAGACATAGGTGTAGGCAGCTTTTAAGGCAATGGAAAAAATTGAATTGGCTGCCAACACTATCTTCATTTGTAAATCATTTATGTCCCTATGCATTTCTTCACCTTCATCAAGAGTCCAAGTAGGATTGTCTGGAGTCTTATTTGGTGTAGAAGTTCCCTTTTTGGGTGGCATGTTGGCCAAGTATCACTTTTGAACCTTGATTTTGAGGTGGTTCTGCTAGACAATATTTCTTCTGTTGTATCTCCCAAGTTTCGGCCCTTTTGGGCATAAAACTTTATTTTATGTAGTTCTCTATTATCTCTTCTCTGCAATGCCATAGGTATGATAAAAATTGGATGTGCCAAGGAATTTATGGTAACTTCCCCACAACTTGCTGATTTTTGGCCTCTCCAGGAGATCTCACTTGTATAGTGTGCCCCACACAAAATAATTGATATAAAATTCTGAAACGCGTACCAAAAATACTACAGACTGTCCACTATCCAATGAAACTAGTCTCACTCAATTTGGATACTCTAGGAAGAAGTTAGGAGTTTTTTACCTAGAACACCTTCTTGAAACTAGTCAATAAGACTAGTCAGATACCCTATCTTCCATAGGGTGTATCTACAAATGTAAGATGACCCAATAGTTGAAAGTTTTACCACATATACCTTACTAATTTTTGTGAAAATCCTCCAGATTTCAGGTTCTGAAACATGATAGAAATGTTTTTATAGCGAAAATTCCGCAATGACTCAGTTCAGGATGATTCCAAAACCCTATCTTGCATAGGCTATATCTCCGAAAGTATAAGGCCTCAAGAACTGAAATTTTAACCCAACGTACCTTGATCCGTCTACTAAATATCCTCCAAGTCATTCCTTTCGAAATGTTGTAGAAAACATGTTATAGCGAAAATTCCAAGGTGTCTCAGATGTAGCAGCGAAACCCTAAGACCTTGAGCTCTGATACCATATGTTAAGAACCAAATATCAATATAGCATAGAAAAACCTCAGAACAAGTACTCAACACCTTGAAAAATAGATAATTTCATGTAATAAGACTCTTTGAGGGGGAAACCTCCTTTTACCCCACATAAATGTTCAAGTACAAGATGATTCCTAATGAAAATGTCTCCTTGGTATATATAGGAGACTAGGAGGTATAATTACAACTAATGGAATAAAGTCGACATAAATAAAATAACATTACTAATGTATAATGCCCCAATTAAGGGGTAATGAGCCAATATTAGGGCTTAACATAATGTTAGAATAAAATCATTTTTCTTTTTTCTTTTGAAGTCTTGCTATAGATTTTGTAGTTATTATTTTTCCAAGGGAAAAGGGGTGAGTTACACCACCCCTCAAATTTCAATAGTTTGCTTGAGCTTGTGTAGGAACAAGTCATACCAGGATATGTTGAGGTTATCATGTGCTCAACGATGAGCACATGTTCCCATGTAGGAGCCAGATGTTACCCCCCAAAATAGAGTTAACTGAGGAGATAATGTCTCGAGGCCTGCAGGTAGCATACATGGACTACCATGAGTCAGATTGATCAATAAAGCCCGTGTTGGAGACGCCTTTGTTTTTTAGCCCATTTTGATTTTCATGTCTTAATGCTCAAAATCGAAAGA
The DNA here is from genome assembly GCA_010110895.2 of Picea sitchensis. Classification (NCBI taxonomy): domain Eukaryota; kingdom Viridiplantae; phylum Streptophyta; class Pinopsida; order Pinales; family Pinaceae; genus Picea; species Picea sitchensis. The sequence continues at coordinate 83,232 of SNQJ01S0063871.1, read as the reverse complement.
TGGTTTTCGTATTTTCCTTCTATTGTTTCAAAATCTCTGAAGTCTCATCACGCGAGCGACGATGGTTATCATACTCTCAAGGCGAGTTCTACTTTTCGTTCAAATAATTTTCCCCCTTTTTACTTCGGGATTTCGTATGTCGGATACTATATATCACATAGTTCACAAATTTCGAACAACGAAACGGCGAAATCGTTTTAAAATTTTACCCAGGTTAGTAACGAGAGTAAAATTTTCCTAAATTATAGTTAAGCATCATCGGGTTTTCGCATCTTGGCGTTTGCTAAATCCAAAAATCTTATTGTCATAACCCCGATAGCCGAAACCACGAATTTCTTGTTTTAGTAACCCGCGTTAAGGTTAAAGGTAAAAGCCTAGCCATGGTTAAGTTCTGTCGGAAATTCGCAACTCGACGTATCTTATTTTAAAAAACTTTACTGTCAAATCCCCGAGTCACGAAGTTGCGATAAAGATATAAACATAATTAATTAAACACTTAATCCAATTTTATCTTCCCTTTTAATTAAAACATATCATCGCGATCTCGCTGTTTCACAACTCGGCATACAAACTTCCCGGAAGTTATACCTTCGAAGCTCCGAGTCACGAAATTGCGATATGAATAATCACGTAATTAATTAAGCACCTAATCACAATTACATTTTTATTAACCAAAGTCAATCATCACAATTTTGGGTGTTAGAGGTTCAAAGGGTTAAAGCAAAGATTCCCGATGCAGCGAGTATCGAAAGATTAATTAACTTGGATAAAACCTGATTAATTGAGCTAAGCCAATATTTCCCGTGATTTGATGCATGCACAGTTTACGAGGTAGACTTAATTCTTCCTTATTCCAACTGACATTTCGAACCACCAAAATTTATGGCATTAATTAGAAACAAGGCGAATCAACAAGTAAAGATTGGGGTTTTATTGCTAAATTTATATTTAAGCGTGATTTGACCAATCTGTTCTTAAAAAGTACCGAGTTTTCGAATATATAGAGTTGTTATTCATTATAACCAATTCATTTCTATATTATGCAGAGCACACTTTTCTCAGCGAACTAATTTCTGTATGTATACATATTTTTATCGTAGAAGAGCTAAAGCAGGATCTCCCGTCATGGCCCCGCGAAAAGCGTCTAAAGCTAACGTTGAGGTTTCAGGACAAGTTTCGGACAATGTCACTGATACTTCACCTTGAAGTGTCGACTCTGTCCTGAACTGGTCATTTGTTTATGATGTTCTATAGGCCAAATTAGTGGATTATTCTGATGATTCTAGTGACAATGAAAAATACGACATAACCACCAAATATAAGATGGTCGTCCAACCTGGAATGCATAAAGTAGCGGCCAGGCCACGACCACTCCCTTACTATGATATGGTTCGATGGGCATTAGACCATGTGGACATACCAACCAGAACCATCATCAATGAGAAGAAGGTCACCATTGAGACTTTCAGACCCGAACAACTGCAGGCTATGTACAAGTTGCCTATCGTGTCGGACCTTACATACAATGCCGAATTCTTGGAGAAGTTAAAACAGAAGGAATGTGTGCAATATGACAAGACTATGTCCAGCTTAATCAGATATTGGGTTTTGCACCCTGCGAAGTTCAGGGCAGACAGTAATGGTATATATTCAATAGCTTCCTTGGAACCACAGTTCAACTATATAGCTATGATGACCTGTAGATTATATGGGAGAGAGGACACCTCACATTTATTTCTTCAATGGGTGCCTCTAATACATCAAGTCGCTGAAGGCTGTTCCTTTGACTGGGAGAAAATGCTGTCTGATAGCTTGACCAGTCGAGTTACAGAGTATCGGGCGCAGAAAGATATTGGAAAGATTTCTTCATTTTTTATGTCCACCTACATTATGGATGCTGTGTTCTTTCTAACACCCTTTCCCTTAATGAGCTGGAGTTGGAATCCAATAGAGGTCGAGCCCATCCACGTCTATCATTCAAAATTGTGGGAAAACAAAGCAGCAGATTTCATATACGAAATATTTAACTGGGTAATGGTACCGCTGCATGCCACTATTTTCGGCCACCCGCCACTCAGGATCTCAGACAATATAGTGATGAATTTGAGAAGTATAGATGACTGGTATGTAGAAGCCGAATTCTCATATCTCAAAGTTTTTGGGGCTTCTGTTCCCCCACATGCATTGCCATTATTCATCCCCGACAAGCTGGCTTGTCGTGAGGTTGCTAGACAAACAATAATCGGTGGCATAAGCAAGGAGCTTAAGGGATATTCAAAGAAGGTATGACCACCTTTTCCTATTCATTTAAATTCATATTCTTTGTTAGATTTCGGGCATGCTAAAGCTGAGGCAGCAACCCTGGAATACCTAAAATTGGTTCTTATTGAATTCAAGAAGCACGATCCACAAAGGGTCGTAAGTAATCATTTGGCTAGTTGCGGACTCAAGAGGTTCAAACACGAAAATTCACCCCCGGATGAAATTTTCTGAGGTGAAAGATCCTATGCCAAGATTTTATCTCAGATACAAACCCTGACACCTAAAGAGAGGACCAATGTTCTGAAATTCCAAGAACATCGACGCAGTTGTCTTCCTGCAGTATTGCGGGGTGAGAATCGGAGTACAATAGAGGTGAAACGAAAAGATTCCCAAGGCTCCAAAGATGCGACACCCAGCCAAGAAAAACACCAGGATGAGGAAGAGAAAACCAAGAGTCTGAAAACAGAGATAAAGACTCCCGACCCTCTAAAAAAGTAGACTCCGGTTACTACTCTGGGGCAACCAGCTAAGCAAATTGGAGATCCCATTGCATCCATTAATCCCTTGCAGTCAACTCAGGGAAATATTGATGCAGGGTGGATTTTAAATGAAGAATTGAGACCTATAAGGGTGGAAGAGCTCCCTCCAAATGAGTTCTTCTTTGATAAGAAGAGAAAGGCTGTGGTAAAGAGAGAATTCTATTAGGAAGGGGAATCGACAACCATGAAATACAAAGTATTGACTGATGGGAAAGACAAGAAGAATGAACAGTTCATGACAGAAATAGCCAGGACATTAGGGGCATATGCCACAACGAATCAATTTTCAGTCGGGGTTTTGAAAAACCAGATGAAACAAAAAAATCGCCTCATCAAAACCTTAGAAGCCAGACTAGCCACAATAGAGGAGGATGCCAAGGACCAAGCGAGTGTAGGGATAGAAAAAGCAAGGTTGGCCTATAAAAGTGAGATAGATCTGCTCAAGACTAAGATCGAACAAGAAAAGATGGTGGTTCAGAATTGTCAGATACAAGTGGGCCAACAAAAAGACTTGATCGAACAACTACATGCTAGAGTGGAAATTGCCGAAAGTAAAGTTATAAATATCGGGATGTTCCAGTCCCAAGCGATGGAGATTCGAAGCAGAGTTTCTACGGCCCAGCGAAATTTACTCGCCAAGGTAGAGGTGATTCGGGACAACTTCTTACTTGTTAATCAAGTTTTGGAAAATTTATCTGTCAAAGAAAGAGAAGCTGGAGCAGCTCGGGTCGCTTTTCAAGAGGCTGTAATAGCTACAAACAACAGGGAATCGGGAAGTACTCCCAGGTTTTCCATTTCGGAGTAGACTAGAGGAAATATTTTATTAAAAGAATGGGAGCACAGTATCTCAAAAGGTAAGTTGCAAGCCAAGAGGGTAACAAAATATTTAGAAGAGGCTTTTGGTTCTATAGATGGTAATCTGTTAGGCATTGATAGCGAAGGTAATGTCGAGGCATTAAGTTAAATGAATATAGCGAAAATCTCACTTGATTTAAATGAAAAAGAGGAAAGATATTTGGCCGAGATCTCACAAGTAACTATGGCAGACATAGTTCAAATAGATAAATGTATGATTAAACCAAGTGTACAATTGTGCACTATCGAAATCATAGACAGACAGATGGAAGAAAGGTTACCGCAATTAGCCCGAGATTGTTACTCTTTTGAAGCTAATTTTCAAGTAGAACTGTCAAGGTTGATATCTCGACTGGTGGAAAGGTGTGTCACTTTTATAGAGCATGTGCGAGGACAAGCTTCTGGCACCAAATAAATACAGAGATGAAGAAATGGAACGATTTCTCTCCTCCTTATCATAACTGAAAATTTTGCAACGATTGAGATTCCATCTTATGTAAAACTGTATAAATATACCATAGAAAGAAAGAAAAGTGGTTGGACCTTTTTGTGTCGATTGTAATAGAGGTTTTCCATTTTGAGAGTTAATATAAAGAAAATCCAAAGATTCTCAATTCCATCACGACTGTGTTATGAGTTTGTTTCCTTGTATCTCATATTTCGTTTCATTTCATATTTGTATCTGATGAATGCTTCGCTATAATTTAGTACAACCTCTACTATAGTGAATGAATTTTGGTTTTCTATATTGTTTATTGTTTTTCCTCCGTACCAGCTATCAATAGGTACAAGACCAGTCAACACTTTCAGAATTCTATATATATATTTTATGCTTCATCGGGTTATTTCTTTACATTTTTCTTCTTCTGTTTATACGTGAGATTCTCCCTTGATAGGAGCCTTACTCGATAGACAACTTAATGTTTTCTCCCACCTCATACATTTTTATTAAAGTATAACTCAGTTACAGGGAAGGGCCTTTGGTTTGCACCCCTTTTTCACTCCTGAACTGTAAACTCTCTTTTATACGACCGAAATTGAGACAACACTTAAATTCCCCCTGAGGTTTTCTTATCTTATTGTTCCTCCATGATTGTCCCTATAACAAGACAGCCTAATATCGAATCCAGACTATCAGATCAAACACATATTGCCTTAAACCTTTTCGATACTATTCTTAAAACAACCACCACCTGGGTTGAACTCGAACGTTCATGGGCAGCGATTGAATGAGATATAAACATCCATGAACAGTTGGAAGCTAGACAACTCCAACAAAGAAATCATCCCTAGTTTCCCTTGCCGAAGGTTGACATTTCTTCCTTCTCTAACCTTTACTCACTTTCGGATGCCTAGACACTGTACTTCTAATCCTTAAGTACAAACTCTGGAAAAATATCCCACAAGGTCCCTCCTAGTCATGATTGCATCACCACTCATCACCAACAACTTAGAAACATCCACTACATAGGTTTGGCCCCAAAGGAAAACATGTATTTCTTCATGAGGTACCAAGTCCAATATCATGGTAAGTGTCTCTTTAATATTTGAAAAATTTGAACATGTTGTAAAGAGTCCTCTCTTGATTATGAAACATTTTCTTGAAATTTATACCTTTTTGCCTAATTTCACCTTGGTGGTTGACATGTAATCATAGTAAGTTGGTCACCCTCCGGAAAAGGGTGTTTATCGAGTGGTTCCTTGAAGGGTCATCGTACCGTCCCCCACTCATAATTACCACTTTCCACACTTCTTCCCTTCAGTTTCCTCATCTTTTGGGTTTTTGGGCTCATTGAACCCAAGAAGGGCTTGTACCTCATTTCATGGGAAGAAGGGGTTGATAGAAAAAAGGTATTTTAGCTATAAAAATTCAAAAGCCAATGAATTACCCCTCTAGATGCTCTCCCAAATGTATTGAGACAAATTAAATGCTCCTCCATAAAATCAAGGACCTTCTAAAACATACAATTAATAAATGTCTCGCTTGTTGGGGGAATGCATCTGTAGTGTCTTTTAATTTCTAGTGCATATGGAACTCAATGTGTTCCTAACTTCAATTAGAATTGCAGTTCTCTTTACTTTACATTGCACATAACACTCAATGTTCATATCATAATAAATTAAAGGCAAGGGCTTGGAAAAATGTTGCATTTCAAATGAGGTATGCAACACACCCTCCACAAGGCTAGAGGGTAAACCATTTAGGTCAAAAATAAATGAGGGTAACACACCCCTGCCTCTACCTCGGGTGAGACTTCATCTGCTTTGCAGGTGTCTTCGAAAGGGTCGATAGTTAGGGTTTTGTTGGTGTGCTGTTGAAGTGTTGAAACCTGGGTCTTCCCCTGTGCTGACATGGATATAAGATGTTGCATTTGGAGGCACCTTGACATCACTATAGGATGAGGTTGCACCCTTATCCACTTCGAATTTAGCCTTTAGAGGTCCACGACGTCACTTCTTATCCCTTGACGTCACCTTGGAGGGCTAGGGTTTGATGCATGGGATGGTTCCAGAGGTGGATTGATAGGAGGAGACCATGGAAGGACACTTTGGCCTGGCACATGGCATTTATAGGCCCAACGTCTCCCTCCTGATGTTTGATGTTGCACTTGGAGAGACTACGTCACCCTCTTAGGGCATGAAAGCACCCTTCTAGGGATTTATTTTATGTAAAATTTGTTTTTGTATATTATAAGGGAAAATTTAAGGGGTTGTCCCCTCTTGAAAATACATGAATTTTCATTTGAGTCTCTTGGATGGCTAGGATTTCCATATAAATATGGCTAGCCAAATTTCATTTCGAGGCATCAAATATTCTCACCATTTGTGAGAGACTAAGTCTGAAGTTTTCGCTATTTTGGGGTGATTGGCTCTTTTCTCTCATGCACTGTCTCTTGGAGGTCAAGTGTGGATGCTTCATTGATGATTTTTGGATGGTATTGTTGCAATAATGGTTTATTTTAGTGATATTTTGGTGAAGTAAGTAAATTTATGCAATTTTGTTTCATGCTATTAATGTTTCATGGTGAATTTTACTTGCTCATGCTTGAATCTTTCTTGGTAAAACACTAAGAGAGGGGAACAAGTGCTTCCTCCTCTCACAAGGTTAATTTCATACATAATTTGTGAAGAAAATCCTACCTAGGGTTAGACTCCTAAATCCCTAAAGTGCTAGCACTTTAGGATTTTATCCCTAGACTCTTGATTTTTGACCTAGGTGAAGCTACAAGAAGGGATAAAAAGTTTCTAGGGCCCAAAAGTGCTTGCACCCTAGAAATTATTGTCCTCAAGATTTAATATCTAAGGCCCTAATGTTCTAGCACCTTAGAGATTGAGTCCTACCTCTGGGTTGTGTCTAGATCAAGTTCCAAGTAATTTTCATTCACTATTATAAAGACTCTATATCCCTCAAAGGCACTAATATTTAAAGATCTCTTATGGTGGAAGTGATAAATAAACTCTCTATTTCAATTCTCCTAAATGTTTTAATGATTGTACTAACACTAACTTAAGCTAATTTGACTGTAAACTTGCTTTTGTTGCAAAAGTTTTCTACAACCATTTGAATATACTCTTATTGGCTGCATACATTGGTTTAAAGGTGGCCTAATATACCCATAAATTGCATCTAACAATTGAGAAATATTCTATTGAGTTGATGCTAAGTTTTCCTTTTCAATTATTGCAATTTTGAAGCACATTTATTGTTGTTGTTACAAATTTATATTGTTGTTGTAAGACTATTGTACTGCTGCAAATTTTCACCAGCCATAGAAAATTCTCATTGTCTAGTGTCTTATAAGGTTCTAATTGCATGTTTGTACTTGGAAGTATTCATATAAATTCTATAAAGTGTTCAAGTTCCAGGAAGGTATTCAATCAACTCATTACCTCATCCATTTCACTAACCTAGACCAATATTAGGTGATCAAGAGAGGGGGTGGTAGGATTGGCTAAGAAACTTGCTACTTTGAGCCCTTGGGGTCACTTAGGAATCATACCCTATGGTGGACCTCCTCCATCACTAAAACGAGGGGATTTCCTACTAAGGTGATAGTGGTAGGATTTCCTATAGTTACGCAAGATTTGGGCTACTTGTGGTGGGATTTTCACAAGTACAAATCCAACGATAACAATCCCTACTTAGGTGATAGTAGTCAGATTTTCCATAGGTACCCAATATTTGGGGATATTGTGGAGGGATTTTCATAAGTACAAATCCCATGATAACATTTTGGCACCGTTGTCAGGGAGGATTGAGTCATTCTCCTCAACAACATAAATTTGGTAAACTTTCTCCCAAATCCCTTACCTTACACATTTACTTGGTGACTCCACTAAGGGTAGTTCACTCACCTTCCTCTGATGATCCTAAAGACATCGTCTAATGACTCCACCAACATATTCCAAAGTGTCATCCCACTAATCTCAACTTTGTGATATTAAGCATTTTCAATGGATGAAATTATGGGACGATGGTCACTTCACACAATGTTTCCCTTCCTGGATATTAAAGACATTCTAGGATACCCAAATCACTTTTATCCAGGTTGGGCGAATAATTGTCCAAAATTTGATGCAGACCCATCCTTGGCTATTACTCATGTCATGAATTCCTTGAAGCATGTTTTGGAGATAGGTGTGACACATTAATATGTTTTGATAATATTACTTTTTCTTATTCTCTGGAGACAATACAAAAGGAGTGGGTTAAGCATACTCTTAATCCAAATATTATATCTTCTCTCTTACAATCTTAATTGAGGAATTCCTCAGAAGGTGGGCCCTGAGAATAAAAATCTATGAAGATACTCTCCATGATCTCACGATGGCCCTCCAAAGGGAAGGGTTATTTTCTAGCCCTGCCAAGGAAGATGAATCCATTGACAAACACAAAGTTGAAGAGAAGATTCATGAAGAGGGTTTCCAGTCCCTTGAAGAGGAGAAATATTTTCCTCATGATTCTATTAAATATAATGAAGACTTGATTGAAGAATGAAATACTAAAGAGGTAAATGATGAGGAAGATCACCAAATATATGAAGTAGAATGCGATTTTCCTTGTGAATATGTCAAAGAATAACACATTGATGAAACACATCTTGTTGAAGACCTAATCTGTGAAGAGGCTCCTCTTGAAGATAAAGTGCCATTATTTTCTCCTCCATTTGATGAAGTCATCCAAGCTTTCGTTCCTCCTACACATGAACAAAAGAATGTGGTAAGTTATACTCCTTTCCAAGACTTTGATGCTGCTCTATTATATCATTCAAAAAGTGAACAAGTGCTAGAGGAACCCTTGGATACATTAGAACCTTCATGCTATAATGAAAGTGATGATGTGATTAACAATATTGATGAGTTTATACATGTTGGGAGATGTAAATAGGACATGAATTTTTATGGCTTTACTGGAGGTACCATTTATGATATTGAATGTATTTTTCAATTGTTTTCTTTAGAACAACCATATGTGATTGCTGCTAGTTCAGACATTTGTCAACAAGAAGCTGACATGATTACAGATTTGTTCCAACCACCCAGGGATGAGTTATTACAACATTCCCTTGATGATTTATTCACTTATCTTGGGGGGATTGATACATACACTTTTGCACACTTGGATTTATTCTATAAAGATGAGTTTCAACTATCGTTAGTTCTAACTTTGATGAGGGTAAGGACATGATTGACCTAGAGAAGGATTTTTGTGGTGAAAGTTTCTATCCTTTTCCTTTTTCACCTTTCTGTTACACTATAGATATGGTTGTGATTTTTCCTCATCATAGTCATTTTCTTGTAGGAAAAAATTGTTTTCAACCTATGCTTTGTTGTAAGCCTTTTCAGTTTCACACACAAGATTAAAAAACCTTGGGTTGAGAGAAATGTTTCTTCTCTAGGCTTGGTTTGATCCCTTACCCTTCTCTCTCTTATTCCATGGGAAACCTTAGAGTTTTCCTTAGGTTCATTTTAATCCCTTCTCGATCTTTGAGTGTTAGCTTAGTATTTGAGGATGGGGATCTGCCTTTTCCTGATTCTTTTCTCCTTGTCTTGGGATGAATAGGGAAGGGTTGTGGTCATACCTCTTTGCATGACTTTATCCCTCCCTCTTGCCTCCATGAGTTGGATTTTATGACTAGTTATGGTATGATGTATGTCTCGACTCATGACCGTTTTATGATTGACTTATATTTATTTTGGTTTACGATGAAGCAAAAAGGTATATATATTTTGATACAATGTTGGGATGGTTTCATTGGTTGCATGATTATAACTAGCATTTCAGTGTAGCATAGATTAGTGTAGGCTAGGTAGGCATTTTCATCTTGCATTGCATTTGTATATATGTTGCATCTTACATTCATGATAATATAGCCTTACATATTTCTTGTATATATTGCATTCTCATTTGTACATAAAAAATACATGTTAGGAAATTACACTTAATAAGTGAATATCATTTCTATATCATTTTGTAGCTAAGGAAAATTTCTCTTTCAACATGATTTTGGATTTATCACTGATTCTGGTAGATCATACTCATCGACAGATACTTATAATTGGTATTGTCATTTGAAGTGGGTGTAGGATTGTAGGTCTTGGACAACTAGATATGTTGAGGTTCTCATGCACTCTATAGTTAGTACATGTCTCCATGTTGGAGCTAGATGTTACCCCCCCATGCCTAGGGATAACTAGAGGAGATCATGTCTCATGGACCATAATGGAGAACATGATCTAGACCATGATGATGATCAACATGTACACAGATGGAAACCCAACATCCCCCCTCATTCACCTTTGTAGTTACAGGTCAACCAAATATAATCACATTCAAGCAACCCAAAGTATGAGAGATGGTAAACCATAATCACCATGAGGTACGTAAGTCCTTCTTTTATGAAAAGTGTTGTCCTTAATTTATCGAGCATGTGGATGCGGATATTTGGTTGAAGTTGGATAATGGATCACTGGTCTAAGAAATTGTGTCAGTTTCCTTGTTTCACCTTGGTGGAAAGATTCTATGCTCTAGTCTCGTGTTGTCACTGCCCAGGGAAAATGGGTACTACTCAGGGGCCCTCTCAAGGGTAACGTCTCATTCCCCACCATACTTAACACTTTCCATCCTGGAGCCTCTCACAGTGTACTAAACTTTGTCTATGGGTCATGGTCCATTATCTCATGAGAAGGAGGGGTCGATGGCCCATAGTTTGATTGCAACAGTTGCTAAAATAATAAGAAAATGATGCTAAATAAAGAAGGAATGACAGAAAAAAGGACTAACAAAATCCATTCCAAACTTGAGCTCTACTCTTTTAGTTTCTGCTTTGGTCCCAAATAGCAATGCTACGGCTTGAAACCTTATAAAATGGGACTTGAAATATAATAGTGGACTAGAAAGATGGTTGATAAAGGGGTCTGGGAAAAATAACACATAAATATGGGGCAACTCAAGAGAAAGTGCACCCTTTACAAAGGTGCTCATAGAAATGTATTTAATGGAAAAAAAAAGACATGAAGTAAGACCTAAAACTTGTTGATGTTTTTGTAGCATTAGGGAGGTATTCTCAATGGCCTTGGTGTCGAGCATGTGGAAATATTTGTTGGCACTCACATTGCATTTTTATTTTGTGAAAACCCCTTTTATATAGAGTTGGGACTTGGAATTGTTGTTGTTGGGGCTTTGCACCCACTTGGAGGAATAAAAAATAATAATTTAATGTTGAGTTTAGTAAGGGGCTTCTAAATTCACTTTAGATTCCTATAAAAGGAGAGGCAATGTGAGGAGACATCAAACATATTATTTTTTCATTATGGTGTTTGCATGAGTGAGTGAGAAATATTGCCAAGGAGATTGGGGAGGCAATTTCAGCAAGGAGAATCTTCACTTTGGAAAATATGATCTAGGGTTTTTTGGTCTTCCTTTCTCAATTTTCCAACTAAGAAGCATGAGTTGCACATGTGAGTTCACACGTGTGAGAGAGAAGAGGAATAGGATACACATGTGAGATCTGTATGATGCATTTATTGCATGCCGTACCGCATGTGCATATTGTACAATAGCCATAGGTCAATGCTAGGACAACTGCACATGAAGGAAGTACACCAATTGGCCACATGTGAAAACTTGCAAGGATAAATCATTCGTACAACTATGACATCATATAGGTATGACCGTGACATCAACGAGGGACAACATATTTGTAAGATAAAAGTTTTTCAAAAATTTGCTGAGAGGACTGGATTCTCAATCTGAAAATTTTACTAGATAAAAATTTGTGTCTCTTGTCTATGGATGATATCTCTCTGTTCTTTGTGCTTCTGTTATAAATTTGTTGTCATAATTTTAGTGTAAATTATTCAGTAATAGAATCCCTATTTTATTGTTTGAGTTCACTTGGAAGTAATTTTCATATCTGAAATTGAATTGTTAAAAATTGACATGGTATCAGAGCATAGGCTCTAGAGAGAGAATTCCATCTTCTTAAAACACAAGTTGCTTCAAATTTGTGTTCTTGTTCAAGACTAGACATGATGGTGGGAACTCTTAGAGTTGAGGACAGGTTGGAGGGGGCCACAAATTTTCGAGCCTGGAAGGATATGATTCTTTTTCTCTTGGAAGAGAATGATCTCAAAGATTGAATTGAGAAGGTGATTCTATATCCTATTGATGCACAAGAATTTCCAGCTTAAAAGAAGAAGGAAGTGAAGGCCAAGTGAGTGTTGTTGGATTTTATGAAGGATCACTTGATTCCTCATATTTCCAAGAAGAAGACAACCAAGGAGATGTATGATTCTTTGACGGGCTTGTACGAAAGTGAAAATACAAACTAGAAACTGATTTTGAGGTATCTGCTCTGATCAATTGAGATGTCCAAATCATATATAGTTTCTAGCTACCTCATGAGGATCACTCAGATTCATGATCAACTTGTAGCCATTTGTGAGGCAGTTGATGACATAGAGTTGGTAAATGTGGCATTGAATGGTTTTCCTGGGTCTTGGAAACTCTTACCCCCAACTTAGGGGTAAATAAGGAGATCATGTCTCGAGGCCCACAAGTTGTAGACATGGAGTGTCGAGAGCCATATGGACAGAGCATAGTCCTGGAAGGGCCCTTGTTTTCTTTGATGCATCCTACACATCATCAACAAAAACAACATCCACCACACCAACCTAGTTCCAACAATGGAGTGGGTCTTTCTCCATGAGGTAATGAGTCCAGGTATCATGGTATGTATCACTCTGATATTTAAAGCATTTGAACATGTTCCAAAGGAGCTTTCATTATTTTAGAAAATTTGCTTAGAATTTATGCTCTTTTCCTTATTTAAACTTGAGGGGGGTGTCATTATGTCCTAATAAGTTGGTTTCCCTTGGGAATAGGTTTCTACTAGGTGGCTCCTTGAAAAGTCATTGTCCATTCCCTACCACACTTATCACTTTCCATACTTTTTCCCTCCATATAACTATCCTTTTGGGATCTTCGGGTGTATTGACCCAAGAAGGGATTGTACCTTACCTCATGGGAAGAAGGGGCTAAAGGTCGAGAGGGTAAAATTAGGTGGATAAAGATAAAATCAAATCATAAAAACATTTGAGATACTTCGCTTATGGATCCTTGAGAAAGAAATGAAATGATTCTCTGTAAGAAATAGGGGACCCACAAAATGAATGATAATGAATACTCAAGGTGTTAGTTTGGGGATAGGAGGTCTTGTCATGAGACGACCTATCATGATCATAGGTATTTAGAGGTATGCCATTACCATCATCTAGTCACCAAGCTAGGGTAGTGGCTCTTAGTTACATGACTAAGGGAAAGGGGGTCTCATTGTGAGCCACCCTTCTCATTTCCACAAGGTATTTGTGAATGACAATGTCATATCTAGACACCAAGACAAGAAAATGGCTTCCAACTAATTCCTTGAAACATGAAAGAAACATGAAAGAAAAAGCTAAGAAGAAAGAATGGCAAACAACTGGGCTTGGAAAAGTATCATTGAGGAAAAGGGGTAGCTCACCCTCCACAAAGGCACCCATCGGTAAGACAATACAAACCCTTGTATGTCATGAACCCATGTCCAAAAAGTTTACCCCACACCATCTCACATTCACACATGACTAGGATATGATCCACCTAGTAAACACCCTAGACCTGGGAGTTATTGGCCCAATAGGGAATAATGAGATCCTTCCCAAACCTAAATTTGAAAAGTTCTAAAATGTCCTTGAGAATTTGTTTGTTTTAATAAGGGGTTTGATGCACATGTTTGGGTGATTTGATTATCAGATGTGATTTAATTGCTATGATACTTGTGACTCACGGACCCCTGGAGGGTGTACTTGTTGTCTTTGCAAGAATTTTCCCAGTGGATAGGTAATCATGAGGAGATGATCAGTTCAGACCTTCATGAGGGATTGAAGCCTAATGATGGATGTAGAGATCCCAGGCTTGGGGAAATATAGTGATGACCAGTTTGCACAATGAAGGAAGAGGAAGTTGCATTTGGAGGCACCTTGGCAGGGCTAGATGATGAGGGGTCACCCTTCCCCACCTGGAAGTTGGCTTTGGGGACCTTGGACGTCACCCTAGTAGCCCCATGATGTCACCCAGGGCTAGGGTTTGACATTGAGAGATGTTGGGATGTTGTTTTGGCATGTATGGCATGGAGGAGGGATTTTGGAGGCTCAACACTTTGCTAGATGAACTCAACGTCTCATGGAGGAGGCCTAACATCACCCTAGGAAGGATGACATCACCCTCTTTAGGGTTTATTTCGTGAAAAATGATTTAATTTTTAATTTTGAGAGAAAATTGACACCTATGCTCTGTTTTGTGAAAAGCCACAACTTTTGGGTAAATTAGCCTGGATTTCCCATATAAATATGACTGGTTAATTTCATTTTTTGATCATAACTCACCTCTCACAAGAGAGGGACTTAAATTGGCTCCCTTTTTGGGTACTTGGCTGAAAGTTTGAAGAACACTTGGTTGGAGACTTGTTTGGATGCATTTTTGGATCATTTCTTGGTGGAATTTTGACAAATCTAGGGTTTTTATGCTTGATTATTCTTGGTGAAGTAAGTAAATTTGCAATTTTCATTTCATGATAATTTTTTATGGTATGTTTACTTGTTCATATTTAATATTATGAAATTTATTGCTTGAAAAACCTAGGAGTAAGAAACACAAGGTGCTTCTTTCTTGCTCTTTGTTTTTCTAATTTTTCCTAAGAAGATCTTGTGTAGACAAACTTCTAGAGCCCTAAAGTGCTATCACTTTAGAAGTTTTTTCTAGTTCTTTTTGCATTAAATATATTTCAAGAGTCTAAGGATAGGAGAAATCGCTAAGGCCTAGAAGTGCCTACACCGTAGTTGAATCTTCTCTTTGGGGCTTGGTGCTTGAGAACTTAAGGTGCTACTTCTCAAGCTTCCACCTTGTTATCTCTTGGACAAGTACAATCATTGTTATTTCTCCAAGTTATTGTGCTGATATAATTGACTCCATAAGCCCCAAAAGGCATTGGTTCTTGCTTCTGTCTTGTTGAGGGATTGATCAAACACTTAAACACTTTTCTCTCAAGCTTTTAATAACTAATTCTAACACTAATTTAGCTTATATTACTAACTTTGTTTCTACTGTTACAATGTATTACTACATCCATATAATAACATAAAATTTTCTGCATAATTCACATGAATTTCTAGCAAATCACTTCAGAAATTTCTTGTGACAATTCATTATCATTCTACACAATAAATCCTATATTTTCATTGTCTTTTCAAGCATTTCCAAGGCATATTTCTTGCAGATGTTACAAAATAATGTTTATTGTTGTAAAATTTTACTTTGTTGCTATTTTATATCAACTATCACTTATTGTCATTGTCTATTGTCTACTAAGGTATTATTATCATATTTGTACTTGGGATAATTGTATATGCATGCTATATTTTCTTATTCCGGGAAGGTACATCAAGCACTTCATCAACCTCAATTTTGAGACACCGACTTAGTGACTTTGGTAACCAATGAGAGGGGGGAATATATCTTGACCATAACCCTAATATTCTACCCCTTTAGGTTACTGGGGATGCCTCTCCTAGGGTATACCTCTTATACTCCTAAACATAAGGGGTTTCCTATTAAGGTGATAGTGATAAGTGACCCCCTTGTTACATCAATATCCCTTACCTGCCTTGGGATTTGGGAAATTACAGGTTGCATGATAACATTTTTGGTGTCATTGTCGGGAAACATCGAGTCAATTTTCCTCGAACGACACATTTTTGGTAATATATTTTCCTCAAATCATTCTTACTTTACAATATTACCTAGCAACTCCATTGAGGGTGATTCCCTCTTTTCCCTTTGATAATACCTAGACGGATTATCTGGTGACTCCACTAATGAAAAAGCCAACTATGGCTTCTCAATGGGACCTGGGTAACTTCAAACCTTTGGATATGAGTGAAATTCTAGGTTACCCCCAACGAATGCATGCAAGATATGAAAATTGGCTCCCAAGATTCAATGGTATTGATGTGGATAGTGTCGAAGAACACATGACTAATTTTTGGGCTTTCTTTCAACTCCACCCTATTAGTGATGATGCTGAAGATCTGGCAATGGAACTCTTCTCTGCTACTCTTCATGATGATGCTAGAGTATGGTATGATAGTTTCCCTAATGCCAAAATCACATCCATGGATAAAATATAAGAGGTCTTCCTTAAAATATGGAGTTTCAAAGAGCATATGCACTTCTTGTTAAATGAACTTAGTTGCATAAAACATATTGAGATCAAAACCATTGGGGAGTTCCATACCATATTCGAGAGGTTGGTACAATGAATCCATGAAGGATGTCACCCAAGAAAGGAATACCTAATATTACTCTATACCAGGGAATTATCAAGGAAATTAGGATTCCTCCTCAATGAAAAGGGCCCAAGGACAATCCAAGAAGCTTATAACATGGCTATAGAAATCAAAGCCAATATCTCCTCATCTGAGGAAGAAAATTTCTTTTCTCCAGAGGTCAAGGTTGATGACCCTGAGGATACCCCAGATATTCTTAGTCCAAAGAGAATAGCTTCCCTTGAGATATTTATTAGAGAATTACAAGAAAGGTGGGACCCAATCATCAACCAACATGAGGTTGAAGATATGGCTCTTGATGAAGGTTACTAATACCATAAGGATGCGAAATAATTTACTCATAGTTCTACCAAAGATGAAAATGAATTGGTTGAATAAAAAGAACTTGAAGATGTCAATCATAAAGATGAAGTATTGATGATTTCTCCTTCATCCAACGAAGCCATCCAAGATCCCATTCTTCTTGCACAAGAAGAAGAGACTAAGGACAATCATTTTCCTTTTCAGGTTTATGATGATGCCCTATTCTATAATTCAGAAGGTGAAGAAGTGAAGGAATCCTTAGACAAGCCAAACCCTTCATATTGTGATAAAGGTGAAGATATGGTCAAAGAAGCAAGTCATGAGGATGAAGTACTAATATATTCTCTTCCATTTGATGAACTCATCCAAGCCTTTGTCACTCCTGCACAAGAAGAAGTGAATACAATAAGTTGTTTCCTTTTCCAAGATTTTGAAGATGCTTTATTTTGTGATTTGGAAAGTGAAGAAGTGTTAGAGGAATCCTTGGATGTACTAAACCCTTCATGCTATGATAACGGTAATGATATGGTTAATAATATTGATGAGTTCATACATGTTGGAATACATGAATGGGATGTGGTTGGTCATGATGAATGCCCCATCTATGATATGGAAGGAAGTTTTCAATTGCTGCCTTTACAACTGTCATATGAGATTGTCACTGATTCTGACATTTGGCGACAAGGAGAACATACAGTTGCAGATATATTGAAAAAACCTAAGGATGAATTAACACAATGTTCTCATGATGATTTCCAGTCATACCTTGAGGATTTTGTCGAATATTCTTTTGAGCACTCAGATTTATTTTATGAGGAAAATTTTCAACCATCATTGTATTCTAACTTTGATGAGGGTCAAGACATTGTCTCCCTAGAGAAATATTTTTGTGACAAGAATTCCCAACCTTTGATATTATCATCTTTCCATTCTACTACATATATGGTTGGGGGTTTCTTTCATGATAGTCACCCTCCTGTCATACATGATTGTTTTCAACCTTTGATTGGTCGTAGGTTTTTTTAGTTTCATGTACAAAATCAACAAACCCTTGGTTGGAAGCTAAGTTTTTTAACTAGGCTTGGTTTTATCCCTCACCTTGTGCTCCATTTTTCCATAGGCATCTGTAGGACTTCCCATAGGTTCCTTCTCATCCCTTCATCTCAACTATCTAGGGATAGCCTTGTAGCTAAGGATGAGGATCTACTTTCTTTTGCCTTTCTTGGCGCTATTTTTGGATGGATATGACGAGGTTATGGTGAAACCTCTCAACATGATTTAGTCCCTCCCTCCCACGTCCATGATTTAGATTTTATGATTTACTATGATATGATATATTTTCTAACCCATGTTTTTTTTGTGCTCAACCTATCATTGTTTTGGTTTATGATGAAGAACAGAGGCATGTATTCTGAGATATTGCTAGGATGGTTTCACTGGTTATATGACTACACCTAGCATTCAACCAACATATAAGTGTAGGTAGGTAGGAATTTGAATCCATTGTACATACAATTTCATATCATTCTAGTATAGTTATAATTGCATTTACATATTTCCTTTATTTCATTTGTATATATGTATTCTCATGACCATTAGATTAAATTTTTGACTTTTATTGGTTCTATATCGTATACAGAAAAAGGGTGATATCACCACCCTAGATATTACTGATATCTTTTGTTTATATATAGTAGGCACAGGTCATACCAGAGATGCTAAGGTTCTCATGTGCTCTATGGTGAGTACATGTCCCTGAGTAGGAGCCAGATGTTAACCACAACCTAGGGGTAACTAAGGAGATCATGTATCAAGGCCCACAAGTTGTAGACATGGAGTGTCGAGATCCATATGGATAGAGCATAGCCCTAGAAGGGCCCTTCTTTTCTTTGATGCATACTACACATCATAAACAACAACATCCACCACACCGGTCTGGTTCCCACAAGGAAGTGGGTCTTGCTCCATGAGGTAATGAGTCCAGGTATCATGGTACATATCACTCTAATATTTAAAGCATTTGAACTTGATGCAAATGATCTTTCTTTATTTCAAAACATTTTCTTGGAATTTATGCTCTGTTCCTTATTTAAACCTCATGGGCATGTCATTATGTCCTAGTAAGTTGGTTTCCCTCATGAATATGTTGCTACAGGGTGGTTCCTTGAAAATTCATCATCCATTCCCTACCATACTTTTTACTTTCCATACTTTTTCCCTCCATCTCCCTAGCATTTTGGGATATTTGGGTGTATTGACCTAAGAAGGGATTGTAGCTTACCTCATGGGAAGAAGGGGATAAAGGCTAGAGGGTAAAAGTAGTTGGAAAAATATAAAATGCAATCAGAAAATCCTTTGAGATGCTTCACCCAGGGATCCTTGAGAAAGCAATGAAATGCTTCTATGTAAGAAATAGGGGACCCAAAAAATGAATGATATTGAATACTCAAGGTGTTAGTTGGGGGATATGAGGTCTCATCATGAGTTGACCTATCATTATCATAGGTATTTAGCGGTATGACATTACCATCATGTGGTCACCAAGCTAGGGTAGTGGCTCTTAGTTACATGACTGAGGGAAAGGGGGTCTCATCATGAGCTGACATTCTCATTTCTGCGAGGTATTTGTGAATGACACTATCATATCTGGATACCAAGCCAAGGCAGTGGCCTCCAACTAATTCTTTGAAACATGAAATAAACATGAAAAGAAAAGATAAGAAGAAAGAATGACAAACGAATGGGATTGGAAAAAATGCATTGAGGACAAGGGGAAACTCACCCTCCACAAAGGAACCCATATGTAAGACAATAAAAACCCTTGTATGTCATGAACCCCATGCCCAAAAAGTTTACCCCACACCATCTCACATACATGTTGACATACTTATAGATAGAAGGCAATGTGTGCATGCTTGTCATTAATGGTGAAGATCAACACGATCATCAGCGCAATGATAATGGAAGATCAACAATGAAGAGTAACAATGATGGTTGGATCCCATTTAGAATTCCCAATGACCGTCAGATCTAAATTCAGATAGGAGGAGCACACACTAGAAGAGAATAGATCTCAGGCGTCAGATCTGAGCCCAAAGATCGACCGTCATTGGATCCAGAAAAAGGAACACAATCTTTACATGCAATATGAAGTGGGCTTACAAAGTCCTGAAAGTAGGAGGATCGTTCATCGTCGAGGAGGACAAGTGGAGAGCGATTATAATTTCACTTACTTTCACATTGGAGGAGTCAATGGAGCGTGGTGTGAGATCAACGCGATATGCGAAATCCTGAAATGATCTGGCCCGTCGGATCAAGGATTGATATGGACCATTGGATCGAGGTATGTTGTGGATCATTGGATGCAGAGTACACATGGAAAGAGGCCATCATTTCACTGACTAGAAAGTCAAAGGAAGGAGGTGCTCTATACTTTGAAATCGTGAAACATGAAACCACGATTTAATTTGAGTCGTCGATCAAAGGGAGAGCGTGGATCGTTGATCTGACTCCATTTCAGAGTTTCAGATACCGGGAGTTGGAGGAGTCAATGGGACTCATGTCAAAAGTGAAAAATCATGAAGTGCTTGTTTGATTGGCGAGTGTTCATAGTGCATGGTCACGTGAGGCGAAGAAGCTAGCGGTGCTAAGATCCATTTCAAAGTTTTGGCGATCGCGACTTCGAGTTTCGAGACCCTTCATCATAGGAATGCCGAAATGTGAAATCACAAAATTCAAATTCTGTTTAGTGCTTGGTCACATCCAATGGACATATGAGATAAAAGCGAGACCCTACGAAATTAATCCAATGGTGCTGATTAATTGGGAATATGATCGAAGGGCTACTGTTTCACTTCACAATTAATTGACCAGTTACGATTTAGTTAGCAGAACTGAATCATAGTTCTTGGACATTTGGCGATTCAGTTGCTGATGTGTTTTCTTGGAGATTCAAGGTGTAACTGAATAGGTGGTATAGGATAAAATGGAAATGCAATGGATGTGGAAGGTTGGCTGTTTGAACTGGAAAAATGAGTTGAACTGTAAGAAAGGTAAAATTACAGTATGCATAGTGTGAGATAAAAATTAGAGATGCTGAATAGACAGAAGCAAGAGCAGAATCGCAAAACAATTTGAAGCAAAGCAGAATTGCAGAACAGTTTGAAGAAGAGAATAAATGCAGAACAAATAGAAGCAAAGAAAAATTGCAGAACAAATAAAATCAGAGAAGAATTGCAGAACAGAGAAGAAGTGGTAAGAATTGAAACACCTGTATTGTTGGTTATTCAATCATTCAATTATAATTAGGGAGGTAGGGTGGTGCTAGGGAGGACTGTGGTCCTCTGATAGTTGGTGCTTGAATATTGGAAGTTGTATCTTCCATCTAGTTGTAGCTAGAAAAACAAGGTGGCAGGGAGGTGCTCGGGAAAACACAGAGTTTTATGTATGCAAGTTGGTGCTTGTATAAGTCCAATTGGTGCTGAAACATTTAGGGAGTTGATGCTTCCTTCTAGTGGGTGCTAGAGAAACCAGAGAGTTGGTGCTCTCAACAAGTTAGAGCTTGTAAAATAGAGGTAGTAGCCTCACATTGAGTTGGTGCTCAAAGATAGATTATGTACAGAACTTTAAAGACTGCCTATCATTCGACGAAGAAGAAGTTTTCTCCCTTTATGGGTTTTCTTGTGAAAATCTCTCTCTGTGTATATCTTATGTGTGACTAATGTTCATTATTTATGTTATTCATATCTTGTATAATATTGATGGTCACGTGAAAGAGATTAAAAATTATTTGAATAGTCATAAATTGTTTAAGAACAGTAACAACTGATTCACCCCCCCCCGCTTAGTTGTCTTAGTAATTTCAACAATTGGCATTAGAGAAGGTTCCTTTTACTTAAAGGTAGATTTTTAATATTAAACATGACAAGTCATGAAGAGACTTCAGCCAATAAGCCTCCTCTCTTTGATGGAACAATTTTTTCCTTTTGGAAGGTTAGAATGAGAACTTACCTAATGGCCTTAG
>SNQJ01S0063871.1:17510-48190 GCA_010110895.2 Picea sitchensis | reverse complement strand
GAATATCTGTTACTTTTATATTCAATCTTTGGAAGTTCTCAATGTGCTCTGTAACTGAACCCTTTTGCTTGAGATTTATCAATTGGCTAAATAAGGTATTGCTCCTTGTATCTTGATAGTGTGCTATCATTTCTTCTGTGAAAATTGTCCAAGTGATGAGTGATTTGTCAGAACAAATCCATCGATACCATACAAATTGATTGGGTTCTAAATATAAAGAAGCAATTTGTACCTTTTGTGTATGTGACACATTATGTAGATCAAAGAATTGCTCCATCTGAACTATCCATGTGATTAGGTCCTTGCCATCAAAATTCCTCATATTGATCTTAGGAACGTGGTTAGTCTTCAACCCAAAGTTGGAATTTCTCCATTCTTGATTCACCTTCCTTGTTTCCTCATCATGAATTTCATGGGATACATTTTCACTTTCAGGTGTCCTCTCTATTATGAAAATTTTCAATCCTTCCACGATATCCCCTTTAAACCCTCCATCATCTCTTGTAGTTCATCTTTTGTTACTGTCTTCTTTTGTAAATCATTTATGTCCCTACGCATTTCTTCACCTTCATCAAGATTCCATGTAGGATTATATGGAGGCTTATTTGGTGTAGAAGTTCCCTTTTTGGGTGACATGTTGGCCAAGTATCACTTTTGAACCTTGATTTTGAGGTGGTTCTACTAGACAATATTTCTTCTATTTTATCTCCAAAGTTTCGGCCCTTCTGGATATGAAACCTTATTTTTTGTAGTTCTCTGATATTTCTTCTCTACAATTCCATAGGTTTGATCAAAATTGGATGTGCAAAGTGGACTTTACAATAACTTCCCCACAACTTTATGATGTTTTTCCTTTTCGGGAGATGCCACTTGTATAGCATGCCCCACACAAAATAATTGATATACAATTATGAAACTCATACCAGAAATACTATAGACTGTCCACTATCCAATGCAACTATTCTCATTTAATTTGGATACTCTAGGAAGAAGTTATGATTGTTTTACCTGGAACACCTTCTTGAGACTAGTCAATAGGACTAGTCCAATACCCTATCTTCCATAGGGTGTATATATAAATGTAATATGACCCAGAAGTGGAATGTTTTAGCATATATACCTTACTAATTTCTGTGAATATCCTCCAGAGTTCAGGGTCTGAAATGTTACAGAAAAAATTTATAGTGAAAATTCTGCAATGACTCAGTTCAGGATGATTCTAGAACCCTATCTTGCATAGGCTGTATCTCCGAAATTATAAGTCCTCAAGAGCTAAAATTTTAACTCAACGTACCTTGTTGTGTGTAATAATTATCCTCCAAACCATTCCTTCTGAAACGTTGTATAAAAAATGTTATAGTGAAAATTCCAAGGTGTCTCAGATGTAGCAGCAAAACCCCAAGACCTTGAGCTCTGATACCATATGTTAAGAACCAAATATCAATATAGCATAGAAATACCTCAGAGTAAGTAATCAATGCCTTGAAAAAGATAGAAATTAAGATAATAATCCTCTTTGAGGGGGCAACCTCCTTATGCCCAGATAAATGTACAATTCCAAGATGATTCCAAATGAAAACGTCTCCTTGTTATATATAGGAGACTAGGAGGTATAATTACAACTAATGGAATAAAGACGACATAAATAAAATAAAATTACTAATGTAATATGCCCTAATTAAGGGGTAATGAGACAATATTAGAGATTAACAAATAAAATATCATTTTCTAAGAGAATAGGTTACAAACAGAATTGTCCAGGTGAATTATATTCCTTCCATAGAACAAATAGCTGATATCTTTAATAAACCATTAGCAACAACACCTTTTGGATATCTTCGTTAGAAGTTGGGGGTTATATCTTCTTTTGTCTAATCTTTTCACCTTGTCAGGGGGAGTATGTGATTTTCACATATTTGATACCTTCAAGACGTATTGCAACCATTCAGGGGGAGTGTGTTTTTTCTTTGACATTGATGTCAAAGGGGGAGAAAAAGTGTGGTAAGGATGCTACAGTGGTATGTTTGGTTGCATGTTCAATAGGAAGAGTAGCAGTCCAGGAAGAGAATGCAGAGTGTAGTTCTTCAGGTTCAAGGTTTCCATCAATGCCAAAGGGGGATATTGTTGGCATACTTATAGACAGAAGGAAACATATGCGTGCTTGTCATTGATGGCGAAGATCAACACGATCATCAACACAACAATAATGGCACAAGATCAACAGTGAAGAGTAACTATGATCATTGGATACCATTCAGAATTCTCAATGACCATCAGATATGAATTCAGATAGGAGGAGCACACAGTAGAAGAGAATAGATCTCAGGTGTCAGATCTTAGCTCGAACACCGACCGTCGTTGGATCCAGAAGAAGGAGCACGATCTTTACATGCAAGATGAAGTGAGCTTACAAAGTCTAGAAAGAAGGAGGATCGTTAATTGTTGAGGAGGACACGTGGCAAGCAATTAGAATTTCGCTGACTTGCACATTAGAGGATTCAACGGAGCGTGGTGTGAGATCATCGTGATATGCAAAATCCTGAAATGATCTGGGCCGTCAGATAGAGGATTGATATGGACCATTGGATGGAGGTATGTTGTGGACCGTTGGATGCAGAGTACATGTGGTAAGAGGTCAACATTTCACTGAATGGAAAGTCAAAGGAAGGAGGTTCTCTATCCTTTGAAATCATGAAACGCAAAACCATGATTTAATCTGAGTTGTCAATCAAAGAGAGAGCGTGGATCGTTGATCTGGCTCCATTTCGGAGTTTCAGGTACCGGGAGTTGGAGGAGTCAATGATACTCATGAAAAAGGTGTGAAATCACGAATCACTCATTTGAATGGTGAGTGGTCATAGCACATGGTCACATGAGGGGAAGAAGCTAGTGGTGCTAAGCTCCATTTCAGAGTTTCGATGATCGCGGCTTGGAGTGTCAAGACCCTTCATCACAGGAATGCCGAAATGCAAAATCGCGAAATTCAAATTCTGTTTATTACTTGGTCATGGCTAGTGGGCATATGAGATAAATGCGAGACCCTGCGGAATTAATCCAACGATGCTAATTAATTGGGAATATGATCATAGTTAATTGATCAGTTATGATTCAGTTAGCAGAACTGAATCATAGTTCTGGGACATTTGGTTATTCAGTTGCTGATGTGTTTTCTTGGAGATTCAATGTGTAACTGAATAGGTGGTATAGGATAAAATGGAAATGCAATGACTATTGAAGGTTGGCTATTCGAAGTGGAAAAATGAGTTAAACTATAAGAAAGGTAAAATTACAGTATCCATAGTGTGAGATAAAACTCAGATATGATGAATAGACAGAAGAAAGAGCAGAACTGTAGAACAATTTGAAGCAAAACAGAATTGCAGAACAATTTGAAGTAGAGCAGAACTGTAGAATAGATAGAAGAAGAGCAGAATTGCAGAACATATAAAAGTAGAGAAGAATTGTAGAACATAGAAGAAGTGGTAAGAATTGAAACCCTTGTATTGTTGTTTATTCAATCATTTATTTATAATCAAGAAGGTAGGGTGGTGCTAGGGAGGACTGTGGTCCTCTGATATTCAAGTTGGTGCTTGAATATTGGAAGTTGTATCTTCCATCTAGTTGTAGCTAGAAAAATAGGGCGGCAGGGTGGTGCTCGGGAAAACACAGAGTTTTCTGTATGCAAGTTGGTGCTTGTATAAGTCTAGTTGGTGCTAGAACATTTACGGAGTTGATGCTTCCTTCGAGTGGGTGCTAGAGAAACTAGAGAGTTGGTGCTCTCAACAAGTTGGAGCTTGTAAAATAGAGGTAGTAGCCTCACATTGAGTTGGTGCTCAAAGATAGATGATGTACAGAACTTAAAAGACTGCCTATCATTCGAGGAAGAAGAGGTTTTCTCCCTTTATGGGTTTCCTCGTGAAAATCTATCTCTGTGTATATCTTATGTGTGATTGATGTTCATTATTTATGTTGTTCATATATTGTATAATATTGATGGTCACTTGAAAGAGATTAAAAATTATTTGAATAGTCATAAATTGTTTAAGCACAGTAACAACTAATTCACCCCCCCCTCAGTTGTCTTAGTAATTTAAACAATACATAGAAGAATAGGATAGGCTCCACCTAGGAAACACCCTAGACCTGGGAGTTATTGACCCAATAGGTCATCTTGAGACCCTTCCCAAACCTAAATTTGACAAGTTGTATAATGTCCTTGAGAATTTGTTTGGTTTAAGGGGGGTTTGATGCACATGTTTGGGTGATTTGAGTATTAGATGTGATTTAATTGCTATGATAATCATGACTCATGGACCCTTGGAGGGCGTACTTGTTGTCTTTGCAGGACTTTTCCCATTGGAAAGGTATTCATGAGGATATTATCAATTCATACCTTCATGAGGGCTTAAATCCCAATGATTAATGCAGAGACCCCAGGCTAGGGGCAAGCCAATGATGATCATTTTTCACTGTGAAGGAAGAGGACGTTGCCTTTGGAGGTACCCTGGCATGATTAGATGATGAGGGGCCACCCTTTCCCACCTGGACATTGTCTTTGGGGACCTTGGACATCACCCTAGTAGCCCCATGATGTCAGCTAAGGCTAGGGTTTGACATTGAGAGATTTTGGGCTGCAATTTTGGCACGTATGGCATGGAGGAAGGCCTTTGGAGGCCTAATGTTTTGTTATATGACCTCAATGTCTCATGGAGGAGGCCTAACATCACCCTAGGAAGGATGACATCACCCTCTTTAGTGTTATTTGTGTGAAAAATGATTTAATTTTGAATTTTAAGAGCAAATTGACATGTAGGCTCTGTTTTGTGAAAAGTCACATCTTTTGGGTAAATCAACGAGGATTTCCCATATAAATATGGATGAATAATTTCATTTTTTTAATCATAACTCACCTCTCACAAGAGATGCATTGAAATTGGCACCCTTTTTGGGTACTTGTCTGAAATTTTGAAGAACACTTGGTTGAAGACTTGTTTGGATGCATTTTTGGATAATTTCTTGGTGGAATTTTGGCAAATCTAGGGTTTTTATGCTTGATTATTCTTGGTGAAGTAAGTAAATATGCAATTTTCATTTCATGATAAATGTTTAAGGTATGTTTAATTGTTAATATTTAAGATTATGAAATTGTTTGCTTTAAAACCCTAGGAGTAAGAAACATAAGGTGCTTCTTTCTTGCTCTTTGTTTTGCTAATTTTGCCTAAGAAGATCTTGTCTAGACAAACTTCTAGATCCCTAAAGTGCTAGCACTTTAGAATTTTTGTCTAGTTATTATTGCATTAAATATATTTCAAGACTCTAAGGATAGGAGAAATCTCTAGGGCCTATAAGTGCATACACCCTAGTTGAATCTTCTCTTTGGGGCTTGGTGCTTGAGAACTTAAGGTGCTACTTCTTAAGCTTCCACCTTGTTATCTCTTAGACAAGTATATTCATTGTTATTTATCCAAGTTATTGTGCTGATATAATTGACTCCATAAGCCCTAAAAGGCACTAGTTCTTGCTTCTCTCTTGTTGAAGGATTGACCAAACACTCAAACACTTTTCTCTCAAGATTTTACTAACTAATTCTAACACTTATTTATCTTAGATTACTAACTATATTGCTGCTATTACAAAGTATTTCTACAACCATCTAATAACAACAATTTTTCTGCATAATTCAAATTAATAGCTAGAAAATCACTTCAGAAATTTCTTGTGACAAGTCATTATCATTCTATGTAATAAATTCTATCTTTTCATTGTCCTTTCAAGCATTTCTGAGGCATATTTCTTGCAGTTTCTACAAAATACTATTTGTTGTTGTAAACTTTTATTTTGCTGCAATTTTATATCAGCTAGCACTTATTGTCATTGTCTATTGTCTATTGAGGTATTATTATCATATTTGTACTTGGGATCATTGTATATGCATGCTATATTGTCTTGTTCTGGGCAAGTACATCAAGCACTTCATCAACCTCAATTTTTAGACATTGACTTAGTGACTTTGGTAACCAGTGAGAAAGGGGAATATATCTTGACCATAACCCTAATCTTCTATCCATTTAGGTTACTGGGGAATCCTCCCCTAGTGTAGACCTCTTATTCTCCTAAAACACGAGGATATCCTACTAAGGTGATAGTGGTAGGATGTCCTATTTGTTACACCAATCTCCTTCACCTATCTTGGGCTTTGGGAAAGTACAAATTGCACGATAACATGAACCATTTGTGCAAGGGATTTATGCATGAGAGAAGTTGCTACCATTTGACAGACTGTGGATCAATTGCATCCAGGAGGAGGCTCAAGTAGAGTCCAGGAACATGCAAAGAGACAGTGATGATGAGAACCATGCCCTATTTTTTCATGCTAGGAAGGGAAAAGGAAAATGTTTCACAGGGAGAGAGGCATCTCCATAGCAGTGGAAGAAGAAGGAACTTAGCAAGGTAAACTACTTTGATTTCCATAAGCAAGGCCACTATGCTTCACAATGTCCACAACGGAAGAAAGGGAAGCAACAAGCATCATCAAAAAAGGTGGATGAGGTTGCAGACATGCTTCATAGGGAGTTCTTATTGGTCTCCACCCTTTCTAACACAATTTCTGATAGTGGGACTTTTTTGGTGGATAATGTAACTTCTCATCATATGATAGGATCATGGGAGTCACTCACCGGTTTGTTAGAGGAGGACTCAGGAATAAAGGTGGAACTTGGTGATAATTCCAAGTATGCAGTCAAGAGAGTTGGGACATCGTTGTTTTAGTTGGAGTCTAGGAAACCTCTCAGAATGGGTGATGTGTTGTATGTGTCGGGGTTGAAGAAGAACCTACTTTCTATCTCAGCTATGGAAGACAAAGGGTATGCAATGACATTCTTAGGTGGAAAGGTTCTTGCATGGCTGAGAGGATCAAGCATTGTCTCAATAGGAGTAATTGGTGTTTGTGATGGTGGTATTTACAACTTGAGAGGACATCCAACCTAGGCCTTGGTACATGACAGTGAGAGTCTATTCAAGCTTTGACATATGATATTGGGACACTTTCATTAGAGATATGTTCTAGTATTTAGGAGGATGGTTATAGGTCTTCTAGAGTTTGGAGCAAAGGACCAGGGTGTATGCAGGGGTTGTTAACTTGGAAAGAATGCCAAGGATGATTTTCCGAGCAGTGATAGTAGGTCCAATGGGATCTTGGATCTAGTACATTCATATGTGTGTGGACCGATGTCAGTTCCATATTCAAGTGATTACTTGTACTATTTGACCTTCATCGATTCTTATTCTAGGAGGACATGGATCTTCTTCATGAAGACCAAGGATGAGGCCTTCAGTCAATTCAGGGATTTCAGGGATCAGGTGGAGAATGAGACAATGAAGAAGATCAAGGTCTTGAAGTTAGTTAAAGGGGTCGAGTATACCTCCAAGGAATTCATATACTTCTACAAGGAGGAAAGGATCAAGAGGGAGATGATAGTGCCTTTAAACCCACAAAAAATGGGGTTGTAGAGAGGAAGAATCAGACCATAGTTGAGGCTGCTAGGGAAATGTTGCATTACCAAGATCTACCTATGTTTATTTGGGTAGAGGCATGTAACACGACAATCTATGTTCATAAAAAGAGTCCTCATAGGATCTTAGAGGACAATACTCTCAAGCAGGCATTCACATGAGTGAGACCAGAGATAGGGAATTTGAGGATATTTGGTTGTCTAGTTTACATCCATGTTCCTAAGGAGAAGAGGATGAAGTTATAACGTTATAGGAGGAAGGGCATGTTTATGGGATACAACGAGACTTTGAAAGATTACCATATCTACATTCCAGTACAATGAAAGATTAAGGTTAGTCAGGATGTCAGGTTTGAGGATTTGGCTTTCAGGAGGTCCCAAGAGACCACAACATATACATATGGTGAGGAGCAGGAGGATCCAAAAATTGAGGAGAGTAAATGTCCATCCAATATAAGGGTTCAACCTTCATATCATGAGGAGAATTCATAGGAGTTAGTGGATCCAATGGACCCTCCTAGTGACAAGGACACAAGGCCTAGATGGCTTCAGGATACATTGAAATATGTGGAGAGGCATGCGAAACCTAGGGACACTTTCAAGGAGAGTAGGTCTCCATAGAGGTTTTCGAGCTAAGTGGTGATTATGAGTAGCATCATTGATTTTGAACCTTATAGTTTTGAGGAGGCAACAAGCCAACAAATTTATAAGGATTCCATGATGGAGGAGTATCAATTCATAATAAAGAATGATGTGTGGGACATAGTTTCGAGACCATAGGGGAAGTTTGTGGTGACTTCCAAGTGGATATATAATATCAATCATGTTGTAGATGGTGGCATCATGAAGTACAAGGATGGTTTGTGGCTAGAGGGTTCTCCTAGAGAGAGGGAGTGGATTATGAGGAGACTTTTTCTCCAGTCACCAAACATACTTCTATTAGGGCTATTATTTATTTTGCTTCAGTTATGGGGTGGAGGATACATTAGATGGATGTGAAGGCATGATTCCTCAATGGTGTGATTGAGGAGTAGGTGTACATAGAGAAACCTCAAGGATTTGAGGTACATCGGAGGGAGTCCCATGTTTGTAGGTTGAAGAAATATTTGTCCAGACTCAAGCAGGCACCCAGGGCATAATACTCGAGGATCGACGGGTATTTACAGAGCATGGGATTCACGAAGAGTGAAGCATATCCCAACCTATATCTCATATTGGTTGGTGAGGATCCTCTTATATTGGTGTTGCATGTTGATGATATATTCCTCACCGGAACAAAGATCCTCATTTCCATTTGAAAGATGGATTTGTATTTGTAGTTCAAGATGAAGTATTTTGGATTGATGCATTACTTCTTGGGATTGGAGGTATGGCGATAACCGGGCGAGATCTTCCTTGGACATGGGAAGTATGCAGTTCATATATTGAGCAGGTTCGAGATCATGGAATGTAAGTCCACGATTACACCTATGATCACCAATCTGAAGAAGCTGGGGGATTCATATTTAGATTTGGTGGATCCCACAATGTACAGGTAGTTGATTGGTTTTTTGATGTATCTGGTCAATACCAAGCCAAATGATTTCTTTGTTCTCAACACCTTGATCCAGTTCATGGTTGAACCAAGGTAGGTGTATTGGGTAGCAGCGAAGCATGTGCTCAAGTAATTTTTGGGTACAATTGGATTTGGTCTAAGATATGTCGGGGGTAATGGAGTGGGGTTGCATGGATATTCAGACTTAGATTAGGCAGGTAGAGAAATTGACAAGAAGAACACTTTTGGTGGTTTATTCATCCTAGTATCAATAATAGTTTATTGGTTCAACATGAAACAGACTTCTGTTGCACTCATTTCAACAGAGGCAGAGTATATGGAAATTAGTTTGACAAGTTGTGAGGCTATTTGGATTCACAAGCTTCTTGCAATGTTATTTGGTCGTGTGTTGGAGCCTACAATGATTTACTGCGATAATCAGATTTGTATCAAACTCTTGAAGAATCCAGTGTTTCATGACAAGTCGAAACACATTGAGATCAGATACCACTTCATCAAAGATAGGGTGTAGAAGGGATCTGTGAAGCTCTAGTACATTTCCACAGATGAGAAGATTGCATATATTCTCACCAAGCCCCTAGTGAAGGGGAAGTTTGCATACTTCAGATACAAGCTAGGAATGGTGGAGAATACCTCCCTCGCTAAGAGAGAGTGTTGATGTTTTTGTAGCATCGAGGAGGTATTCTAACACTAGCCTTGGTGTCAGGCATGTGGGAATATCTGTTGTCACTAATATTGCATTTTTCTTTTTTGAAAACCCCTTTTATATAGAGTTGGGGCTTGGAATTGTTGTTTTGGGGATTTGAACCCACTTGGAGGAATAAACAATTCTAATTTAATGTTGAGTTTAGTAAGGGGATTCTAAACTCACTTTTAGAATCATATAAAAGGAGAGGCAATGCAAGGAGACACCACACATCTTATTTTTTCATTATGGTGTTGGCATGAATGAGTGAGCACTCTTGCCAAGGATATTGGAAAGACAATTTAAGCAAGGAGAATCTTCACTTTGGAAAATCTGATCTAAGATTTTTTGGTCTTTCTTTCTTAGTTTTCTAGACAAGGAGAAGTCGTACATGTGATTTCACACGTGTGAGAGAGAGGAGGAAAAGGCCGTATGTGTGAGATATGTATGACACATTTTTTGTAGGTAGTACCACAAGTGTGGATCATACAACAACTATAGGTCATCCATAGGTCAACGCTGGGATAGCCACATGTGCAGGCCGTACAACCACAAGCCACACATGCGAACTACAAGGGTGACTTAGTCGTACAACCATGATGTCAACCATGTATGGCTATGATGTCAACAGGGTACACCAAATTTTAAGTTGGAATTTTTCTAGAATATTGCTGAAGTTGTAATTTTGCTGAGAGAACTGGATTCTCAATCTGAAAATTTTAATGGATAGAAATTTTTGTCTCTTATGCATGGATGATTTATCTTTGATATTTGTGCTTTGGCTGTAAATTTTCTACCATAATTTCAGTGTAAAATTATTCAGTGATAACAACCCTAGTTTACATCACTTGGAAGTAATTTTCAAATATGAAATTGAATGTATTGAATGCTTAAAAATTGAAAAAACCATATCACTATCACACTTATTCTTGAAGGGTTTTTACTTTCCCTAGTCACTCTTAGGACCTATCCCTCTACCTCAGTTATTTTATTTCTTATCTAGGTGACACACCTAATAGAGTTGGATCAAGGCCCTCCCATACTTAAACTTGGAAACTCGGATGGGGTCTTGGGATGGTGTGATACTTGAAGGGGATACTGAGGTGAATTGTGTTACGTGGATTATATATTAAGTTACAACTTACTTTACATGCTTTAAAGACTGATGTTTCTTATGAACCTTGGATAACCATGTTTTATACTTTGATTTGTCTTGGATGGCCATGACATGGTTCTTTGAGGGACGTCCTGGGATTGTACCTAGGACATTGTGCCTTTATTGCAAGGCTTTGGCATGCTTGATGGAGAGCACCCTCAAACACTGAATCTTACATCCTCAAAACCTTGAACGATGGACATATGGGATTGGAAGGAGAATATTTAGTCATGATGGCACAGAACTGGTTTGGAAGCCCCACAAGCCAGATAAAGTACCCCAAGACTGATTTTGCACTAGGATCAGGGATGTTGCAACAACAGATAGTAAGAGACAATGCATAGATGAGATGAAAATTCCCATGGCCTAGACACAACACCTGGATCCTAGAATCTGGCCTTATTATGATGATGATGTCATCTTCTAGGGAATGATGCAGCTAGGGTTTGATTTACACATGGGGTATTGATGATGCATGGCATGAATTTGGGTGAGAAGAGACATGAATTTGGATCCCACCTTGCTCCAGATTGATTCCACTTGGCCTTTGGAGGCTTCCCTGTTTCCCAAGATGGCTTTACGTCTCACACTTGTGGCTATTATGATTTATTTTTTACATTTTTAGCATTTGTAAAGGTCAAATGAGGGGTCAAAACCACTTCTAATTTATTGTGTACATTTTAGGTGGAGCAGTGTGTTAGGGTAGCATCATATAAAAAGACTACCCTCACTTTATTTTTTATCATCATATTTTCACTCATCATTTGTGGGTAACTTCTGAAATTTCCCCACTTTATGGGTAACTAAATCTTCTCTCTCATGCACTATGCTTGTAAGGTCTCCTACAGATGGTTTTGCTAATTTTGGATGAATATTTCTACAATTGGGGTGAAATTCTCTTCATTTCTTGGGTAAAGTAAGTAAATTTTTGCAATTATTGTTTATGCTATTAATGTTCATGGTGAAATTGCTATTTTGTTGCAAGAAGTCTTGTTTGATGAAACCCTAAGAGAGGAACACAAGTGATTTTTCCTCTCACAAGGTGATATTTGTTTAGAATTGGCTAAATTGTCCTTGCCTAGGTGAGAACCCTAAAGACCTAAAATTCTATCACTTCATGATTTTAGCCCTAGATAATTGATCTTTGACCTAATTGAAGCTACAAGAAAGGAGCAACAGTTTCTAGGGCCCAAATGTGTTTGCACCCTAGGAGTCCTTCTCCTCAAGATCTAAGACCTAAGGCCCAAATGTGCTTTCACCTTAGGGTTTAGATCCTACCTCTTGGTTTCAAGTAGGCCAACCTTCAAGCTTGGTTGCATTGAAAGACTCCATACCCTAAAATACATTAATATTGAAGCAACTCTCTTGGTGAATTGATTGATAAACTCTCCCTCTCTCAAATTGAACATCCCACTAATTGTACTAACACCAACCTTAACAAACTCACTAAATAACTTGCTACTGTTATAAAAGGTTTGCTACAACCATCTAAATCACCTCAATTTGCTGCATACACTAATCTACAGGTGGCTTAACATAACATCTAACAATAACATCTCACAATTGGATAATATTCTATTGGATATATGCTTAATTTTCATGGTCAATTGTGGTGCTTCGAAGAATTTATTATTGCTTTTATTAAAAAATACTTATTGCTGTTATAAGATTGGTTTTCTTTTGAAATTTGCAACAACCATAGAAATCTAACTTGTCTAGTGTCTTAAAGAGATCATTATTGCATTTGTTAGCTTGGAAATTGTTATATATATGTTGTAAAGTGTTCTTGTTTCAGGTAGGTACCAAATCGTCTTCAAACCTCTTCTTTTCCTTAACCTAGACCAATCATCTGGTGATCAAGACAAAGGGCGGTAGGCTTGGCTTCTAAAATTTCTATTTGATCCCTTGAGCTCACCAGGGAAGTCTTACTTGTGGTGGACCTCTTCTATCACTAAAATGAAGGAAGTCCCTACTTAGGTGATAGTGGTAGGTTCTTCCATAGTGCAATAACAAGGACCCAAAAGAGAGCATGCAAAAAAAGAGTTTGTCTATATAAATGGTTGTTGTTGAAAATGCCCAACTGAGTTTCTATTCTCAAACTTCTAAAATCAACAACTTACCCTTGTTCTAGGCCATTGGGTACTCCAATAGAGTCAACCCACCCTTTTTCCAAGCCACTGGATGCTCCAATAGAGTCGTATTCCTTTCTTTTGATGCTTGGGCATTTGTCCAAATGTTGGGTGAGTTGCTAATACTTAGTGTCCCGTGTGGAACGTCCTCCTACAACCATCCCTTGTGATTGACTACCATTATTTTATTGGTAGTATAACTTGATTTTTCATCTTAATGTCTCCGTTTCTTAGAAAGATTTGTCATTTAGTGAATGGATAATATGTTTGTGAAAGGTGTTTAATGTTAAATATATATGTAACCTCAACAGTCTGACTGTACACTGCCAACTGTCCTGGCCAGTTGTACAATCGTTCTTGATTTGCTTGAGCGTATTTAGCTCAGCCTTTTGTCTTTTTCTATAGATTCTCAATACTCAATACTATTGCACTCTGCTCATTTTGTTTTTTTTTCCCAATTCTGTCTTCTTGTTCTCATTTTGTCATGGTATCAGAGCTTCAGTCGTAAGCCTCTTCACATAGTCTGGAGAGAAGCTCGATCCTAAGAAGCACATAACTTACACTGTCTACGAGAGCATGGGACGAAAGATTCTTCACAGTGATTGGAGAATAGGACATAGTCCGTGAAACACTCAAAAGATCATAGTGGACATCAAGCGCGAAGAAGAAGAGAAGCTATAGAAGGACGCAACATTTAAAGAATCTTTAAGAACAATCCACAGTCCACTAAAGGAGCATGGAGATATCAGTCTTCTCAAAAAGATTTCTAGAAACGTCACAACGCGTGAAGGCAGACTTGCGGAAGGAGAATCGAAGGATAAAAATTAAAGATCCGTGAGCTTTTTTAAAGAATTCTTGAAAGATTCACAAAATTCCTTCTCAAGAAGAAAGTCTTTGTTCATACAACAAAAGACAAGCTCAGTAGCCGTAAGATCGACCCTGAGAAAAGATATGAGACATTAATCAAGCTTAGAAAGGACAAGGAGCGCGCAGAAAAGGAGAACGTATTTTAGCTATCAGATCAAGGCGAGAGCAACAACAACCATCCAATCAAGGTAAAGGCACTAACATTATAGATTTTAATGTGTACAGGAGAATTAGACTTATGAAGTTCCAAAATCATTGAGACCATCCAACGTTGAAGGAGGACACGTGGCTAAAGATCATCATTTCACTGACTCGTGACTCAGAGAAGTCAAAGATTGAGTCGTGAGAACTGGCTAAATGTGAAATTGTGACTTGATATGAGCTGTTGGATCAAGGGAGACCATGAGCTGTTGATCTGGTCTTGTCAGAGTTTCAGAACTCGAAAGAGAAGAGGTGAGCCAACCTCCAAAGTCACAAAACGTGAAACCCCGATTTGATCACAACCATTGATCAAAGGGAGGATTTGGACCGTCGATCTAACACCATCGCAAGTTCAGATATCGGGAGAACAAAGGTAAGGAGACTCCAAAGTTGTGAAACACAAAACCCAGATTTGATCACATCCGTTGGTCAAAGGGAGGATCTGGACCATCGATCTGCTGCCATCACTATTTTGGAAATCGGGAAATCAGAGGTAGGAATTCTGAGAATTTGCAAAACCCGAGTTCGCGATTTGATTGCAACCGTTAGATCAAGGAGAGATATGAACCTTTGATTCATTTTGAGGGAAGGAGATATTAGGATTTTGGGAGTTGGGAGAGGTGAGAAGTCCTCCAACATCCCGAAACGTGAAGTCCCTAAACGTAGAAACTCGAAGCGCCTGGTTCTCAGTCCCCGGTCACATGAGAAGTTGAACTGTAAATTTCTTTTGGCTCTCGAGTAAACTCAGATATCTTGATTCCACCATTAGAGGGGCTACATTTGCTAAAGAAAAGAGCTCAGAGCTCTGAATCCATAGATCTCACGCTTGGATAGTCAGATCTAGCCAGATCGAAGCTAAAGAAGTGGTCTACCCCATGTTTTTTGGTATGAAGTCACTGAGAGAAATTCATAGACCTAGTTTTATGTAGGGATGATTTTAGGGGCTAAATTTCGCTCATGGGCTAATTTTCCATGGTTTTTCCCAAAAACATATTCTTTATTCTAAAAATGATTCGTCCAAATTCTATAGGATAAAATTATTTTGCCTTAGAAATCGCCAAACTTTTATACAAACTATATAAAATCCTTAGAAATTTGAATATTTTTACAAAAATATCGGAAAACATTTTATAGTTGGCATATGACAGATTGTAATATTCGCCAAGGTTTCTACATTTTAAAATAAATTTCCATCCTTAAAATCATCCGTGGTTTTACGTGCAGGAAACAGGTAAGAACACAAATCTTTAAACAATTTTTTTTTTTTGTTCCTTTTTTTTCTTCCTCAAAGATGGCCACCTCGAGCAATTTAAGACCAACTCAAGGACCGATTCTTCTTGGAAAGAATTATGAGTTTTGGTCTCTTAGAATGAGATCCTTCTTGCAAGCACAAGAGTGTTGGGATCCAGTGGATCTTGGATATGTGGAACCGGATCCACTAGACCTTGCTGCCATGACCAATCAATAGAGGACTGCTCAGGCAACAAAAAGGAATCGAGAAAATAAAGCCAAATTCTGGATTCAAAATTCTATGTATGACTCAATATTCTAAAAAATAACAGGCGCTGTTACTTCAAAACATGCCTGGGACATCCTTAAATCAGCTTACCAAGGCAATGACAGAGTCAAAATAGTCAAACTACAGACCTTGAGGACACACTTTGAGACTTTAAAAATGACAGAGTCTGAAAATGTTGATCAGTTTATGACCAGAGTCATGGGAATCGTAAACCAGATCAGATTGACTGGTGAAGCCATCACTAATCAACGAATTGTTGAGAAAGTCCTCAGAAGTTTACCAAATAAATTTGAAAAGGTTGTTGTTGGGGCTCATAAATGTCTTATTTTCATCCACCTTTCCCTTCATCATTCTCCACATTTCATCGCCCCATTAAAATTTCATGATATCATTTCCATAAATATACTTGGGTTTCACCTTATTGTTCTCCATTTTATTCATTTTAGTATTTAAAATGAATTTTTGATTAAATGTTAGAAAATCAACATGTTTTCATATATATCTCAAATATGTGTGAGCTTTGTAATGTGTAGGAATATGAGAAGGATTAATTCAAAAGGACTTCTCGAATACTTCCTCCATCATTTCAAGATTTGAGTAGATAATTCAAGCCCATTCCAAGGAGAATATCATGGAGATTTGGTTGGAATATCTTATCCAATATATATGATAGATATGTGTGAAGATTTGAAGGGATTATATTTTGTAATAATGGGAAAT
The DNA here is from genome assembly GCA_010110895.2 of Picea sitchensis. Lineage (NCBI taxonomy): Eukaryota > Viridiplantae > Streptophyta > Pinopsida > Pinales > Pinaceae > Picea > Picea sitchensis. The sequence goes on along the minus strand of SNQJ01S0063871.1, from coordinate 31,847 downwards.
AGGTTGAGAGAAAAGTGGATCTGTAATAATGAGATGGTTATCTTATCTTCAAGGATCTCATGTATAAAAGAGAGTGCTTTCTCTTCATGAGGATTCAAGTAGAATAGGAGTTAGATTAAGTAATTAGAATTAGAGTAGTCATTAATGGTAGTCATTAGGATTTGAAAGAGAAAGGGATTCTTAGCTTTGATTCATGGTTTTGGTTTTCATGCTTTCATTATTTTGTTACAGAGATTGATTTGATTATTGAATGTAAGATTGCTTCATTGGTGAGAGATCTCATGTGTTGTTGTGCCATTTAACTCTTCACATATTGTACTTTATTTTCCTTCATGTAGTTCTCCATTTCTATATTACTTCCTTCACAGAATTTCCCATTCTTAGAGTAATTTCATTTACACAACTAGATTAATTCAATTTCAGTCGTGTGCTAGATTAATGATTCAATTTCAGTTGTTTGTTAGATTAATGATTCAATTTCAGTCATGTGTTAGATTAATGATTCAATTTCAGTTGTAGCTTAAAAATTAGATTAGATTAGTCTCACTTCAATCTTGCATATACTTTGCGTGTGCTTCGTCAGTTTATGAACCCCGGGTTGACAAATTAGATAGTTGGGCAAGTACTACAACTCAATTAATACAACATTAGTTTGGCCCAATATAAAGACTGTTGTTCCCTTGTCACGACTGTTGTTCCTTTTGTTGTTAATTTGAACGGAATGATTGTTGTTCCTTTTGTTACAATTGCTATCCATTTGCAGGGGTTGCATCTCTGGAGGATGGGTATTGAAAACGAAAGGTAAGAACCTACGTAGGCAACAAGTAAAACACTTGTGCCAGCACCTACCTTTGGATGATGCATAGAGGTTATATTTTAAGACATATTTAGAGCCCAACAGTTGTAACAACTATCCTTGAATCCAAGGATCTGACAAATTTTTCAACAGATGAATTAATGGGCTCTTTGTTGACACATGAGACCAAACTACATCTCACAGATGAGTCAATCACCAATGCCTTCAAAACTCAATTCTCTTTCAGCAGAGGGAGAGGCAGAGGAATAGGCAGAGGTCATGAAGGAAGAGGGATAAGTCCCTGTAACCATCCCTCAAATGAGGGTCACAGACAATAGAACCAAAATCATAATTTCCAAGGTTACAAACAACAGAACCAGAATCAGAATTTCTAGCCTCAAAAAGGCAGAGGGAGAAGATCAAATGGAAAATCAAGCATACAATGCTATTATTGCAAAAAATTTGGGCACTATGAATCTAAATGTTGGAAGAAGCAAGCAAATCATCTCTCAAGCATAGCACATGTCTCAAATCATGAAGGAGAAACTTCAGATGGTATGTTTCTCTCATGCCACAAGAATGAAGAACAACATAAAGATCTTTGGTTGCTGGACAGTGGCTGCAACAATCACATGACAGGTAACAAAGACCTACTCTCATGCATTGATTCCTCAATTTCATCTGATATCACTCACACTTGGAAATGATTCTTTAGTCAAAGTTCAAGGAAAAGGAACTGTTCCTATTCTTACTAAACAAAATGTAAATAAAGACATACACAATGTATATCATGTTCCAGATCTGACACATAATCTGTTAAGTGTAGGACAACTCATTGAACATGGCTATAAGGTACGTTTTGAAGGAGCATCTTGTAGGATTTATGATAAAACCCCCAACAGAAAATTGATTTCTAAAATCCACATGACCAGGAATATAATGTTTCCCCTGGCCCCTAGAACTGCAAATCTGACCCAATCATATGCACAAAGTGCATCCACCCTCAATGAAACTATGTCTTGGCATACAAGATTTGGACATCTACCCTTTCAGAGTCTAAGTCTTCTACAGAATCACTCCATGGTCAAAGGTCTCCTTGTCTTCAAAGAGAAAAATCCCCCATGTGAGTCTTGCATACTTGGAAAACATAAGATAACTATTTTTCCACAATCCTCCACTCAAGCCAAACAAAACCTAGAGCTCGTTCACATTGACCTATGTGGACCAATGCAAACAAATTCAATAGGTGGTATCTTTTATTTTCTAACGTTATTGATGAATTTAGCAGGAAATTTGGATCTATTTTCTCAGACACAAGTTTGAAACTTTTGCAAAATTCAAAGAATTCAAAGCAGAAGATGAAAAAAAAAGTGGAAAATATCTAAAAACTCTTAGGTCAGATGGAGGAGGAGAATACAACTCCAAATAATTTGCAAACTTCTGCAAATCACAAGGCATCATCATGCAAACTACAACCAGGTATATTCCCCAACAGAATGGAGTGGCTGAAAGGAAAAATCAGACAATCATGAACATGGAAAGAAGCCTTCTCAAAGAGAAATGTCTGCCAAATACATTTTGGGCTGAAGTAGTAGCATGCTCAGTTTATCTCCTGAATAGATCTCCAACCACCAGTCTCAACATGAAGGCCCCTTAAGAAACATGGAGTGGGACAAAGCTAAATGTTTCTCATCTAAGGACATTTGGATGCATAACATACGCTCACATACCTTCCGAATTAAGGAAGAAACTTGATTATAGAAGTGAGAAATGCTTATTTACTGGATATAGTGAAACATCCAAAGCCTATAGACTCTACAATCCAATTTCAAAGAAACTAATTCTCAGTAGAGATGTAAAATTTCTTGAAAATCAATTCTGGAATGAGTATGAAAATCAACAAATGGACAGTCATGATCCATTGTTGTCACTTCCTGAAGACATAGAGAATTCAGGACAACAAACACATCAGCCTGCTCTTCCAAGACTGCAGGTACAAGGACAATCTGCAAGTTCTAGAGATAACTCAACTTCTAGCAGAAATCCATTAGCAGTTGGATGACATTGAACAACACAATCTCTTTGCATTAATATCATGTCAACCTACATCTTTTAAAGAGGTAGCTAAAGAGACACATTGGTTTCAATCCATGAACCAAGAGACTGACTCCATTGAGAAGAACAAGACATGGGATCTTGTTGATCTTCCCAGACACAAGAAAAGTATTGGTGTCAAGTGGGTTTACAAAACTAAACTTAATGAAAAGGGGCAAATTGAAAAGCACAAGGCAAGACTTGTTGCCAACGGATTCTCACAACAACCATGTACTGATTATGGTGAAACTTTTGCTCCAGTAGCAAGATTGGACACTGTAAGGACTATCTTAGTCATAGCAGCTCAACACAAATGGAAAGTATACCAGATGGATGTCAAGTCAGCTTTCCTAAATGGTGTCCTAGAAGAAGAGGTCTATGTGGATCAACCACCTGGATTTGAATTAAAAGAGCAACCAACCAAAGTGTATCGGTTGAAGAAAGCTCTGTATGGCTTAAAGCATGCGCTAAGAGATTCGTACAACATAATTGACACCTATCTGATCAAAAGTGGTTTTAGTAGCAGCCAAAATGAGCCAACTTTATACACCAAAACATATCAACACGATAAAATTATGATTGTATGTTTATATGTTGATGACATGATATATACTATAAATTTTGAGTTAACTAGTTTTAAACATGCCATGCAATCTGAGTTTGAGATGACAGACCTTGGCATAATGAAATAGTTTTTGGGGATTGAGGTTGATCAATCAAACAAAGGCATTTTTTTCTGTCAGCAAAAGTATGCCGCAGACATCATCAAAAGATTCCTCATGGAAGATTGCAATCCAATAGAAACTCCTATACCCCTAGGGACAAAATTGAGCAAGAAAGATGAAGGACCTACAATGTACCCTACCCTATAAAAACGTTTAGTAGGCAGTTTGTTGTATCTTACAACAACTAGGCCTGATATTATGTATGCAACCAATCTTTTTTCCAGGTTCATGGAATCCCCCAAAGATTCTCACTGGAAGATGGCAAAAAGGATTCTGAGATATGTTGCAGGTACTCTCAATTTTGGCTTATGGTACACTTAGTCAGATGATAATCATCTCTCTGGTTACACATACAATGATTTTGTAGGAAGCCTAGATGACAGGAAAAGCACCTCAAGACATGCTTTTCACCTAGGCACGAACCTGATTTCATGGGCATCAAAGAAACAACCCATTGTATCAATATCTTCTATAGAGGCAGAGTATGTCACTGCTACCTCAGCTTCCTATCAAGCTATGTGGCTGAGAAGAATATTGAATGATATGTCACATACAAAAAAGGAGCCAACTCCCATCTTCTATGACAACACCTCAACAATTGCTTTATCCAAAAATAATGTCTTTCACAAGAAAAACAAGCATATTGACACTCGTTTTCACTTCATTGCGAGCTAGTCAATAATGGTGACATAACACTTCAATTCAGTGGCTATCGAGATCAACTCACATATCTTTTTACAAAGCCACTAGGAAAATCTGTTTTTGATTTTCATAGACATCACTTGGGCATTATCAGTGATAATTTTTCTAACTGTTGAGTTTAAGAGGGAGTGTTAAATATATATGTAACCTCCATAGTTTGATTGTACATTTCCAGCTATCCTAACCAGCTGTACAATCGTTCTTGATTTGCTTGAGCCTATTTAGCTCAGCCTTTTGTCTTTTTCTATAGATTCTCAATACTCAATACTATTGCGCTCTGCTCATTTTCTTTTCTTTTCCCAATTCTATCTTCTTGTTCTCATTTTTTCATTTAGAGTATGAATAATTCCAACTGATCTTGGAAGCTATGCTTGAGAATTCACATTCCCTTCATTCCCTCTTAATGACATTTGATGTTCCTTTTGCTGTATTTGAAAACTCATAAGTCTTATTGTTGTGGTTGCATTCAGCTCATGAAGTGTTTCGGTTATCTAGCTACGATGGAAAGATCTATGTTTTAGTCGTTGAGTTTTGTAGTAAAGAACATTGGAATTTAATTCTAGGAGAACAAAGGATTCTCATTCCTCATTAATGATAATTAAATCGTTGCTCTACATATGAATATATACAAGTAGAAAAAGTGTTGGGTTTTGGAAATGGATGTGCGCTGATAAAGTTGTTGTAATATGATGTGTATATAAGAAACGTTTGGGGATTGGAAGAAGCAATTTAGAGTAGGAAATTGATATCATGAACAAACTGTGGCTCCCAATTACAAAGTGATAAAGGTAAGTGTTTTTCTTTTGAAGGAGAAGTTCTCATTTTGATAATTGAACAATAGCCATTGCCTTTTTTGTTTTTTCATTTGATTGATGATATGTGTGGGGGTAAGAGTGAGTACAAGAGAGTGAAACCATTTAATTCGAAGTCTATTGGAGAGGGTTTGATGGGCATTGGTCTTGGGATTTTATAGCAAGAAAACCCAAACCTTGAAAAAGAAGCATAGCCATTTTTTTTGTATGTTTTCCTAGTGATTAACAATAAAGAAACTTGAACTCAAAACCCTGATTATCATTGCATTTCTAATTGGTTGTTTCATGTGTAGCTTACATTGAGTGTTGAATCCTTGGAGTGAGTTTTGAAGAACAAATATCTTTGCATCATTTCGAGACCAGAGACCAAATTTCATTTATGTAGAAGATTCATGTTAGTGAAATGTTAGGGCTATAATTTTTGCGTTTACTGATCATATTGGTATCAGAGAAGTTGAATCCTTGACCATGATGCAGTGTTAGTGCTTTGAGGGGAAATAAAACCCAACATGGGTAAGGTATTGATGAGAGAAAAATTGGAAGACTCAAGGGCCAATAATAACTCCAAGAGGAGAATCAAGACTTGAAGGAATAGGTATGTAGGTTTGATCGAAGGATAATAGAGTTGCAAAATAACATTGAGACTGCAAAAGTGTTGTTGTTGCTAAAGAATTTTTTTTTTGAACGTCAAGGCTCTCTCACTTCTGTTATGACAGATTGGGACAAGAGTAGAGTTTAACTTATGCAATTGGGAAAGAAGCTAATTTAGTTGGATAATTTGCAAGTGGAGAGGTTCACTCAGATACCGACTCAACTGTACCAGAGATTGAAAGAGGAGGAGGTGGCATTGGCCAAGCTACAGGTAGCCATCCAAGAGACCATGCAATAAAATAAACCTTCCATTGCTACTGCAAAAGCCAACACCATGACCGAGACAAGCATGGTAAGCTCACATTTGTTATACATTTCTCAAGAGAAGTTTGGTTATTTTGAAAATCATACTAGATGTATTGGTTCCAATTTGTTAAGACAGATGGGCTACAATGGTCAAGGGATAGGAAAGAGAAGTCAAGGTTTCATAAGCCCCATTGTATTTGAACCAAGGGTCAAATATGAAGGCCCAAGTTTTGGTGCCACAGAGGAAAAGGCCATGACCACCAAGATCATTTTTGTGAAGGAAAAATATGAGGTAGATTTGGTCTTCTCAGTAAGAGAAAGAGAAACAATGAAAAAAGATGGCAGTGCATTACTACTCCATAATTTTTGTGGCAGATGATAGAAGGGAGACAATGAGAAAGGTTTAAAGCCTCAGTCCATGCCAACACTTAGAGGAAGTATTAATCCAATCAAATTGAACAATAATAAGAAGAAGAACAAGAGGTGCACATAAGCATGCCATCCATTGTTTGTCACTGTTGCAAGAAGAATGACCATAACGTTGCCAACTGTTGGTATTTTGAAGAATGTTACTTTTGTGAGAAGAATGGCCATTTTCAAACATATTGTTGATAAAATAAATCCAAAGGCCATAAGTTTGAATGATTTCAAAGGAATAATGGAAAAAAGACTACCCCATTACAACAACAAACTTAGAGGCATATGGAGAGAATGAGAATGTCAACCAATCCATGCAACAACATGATTTTTTTCCAACACTACAAGTTGAGTAGACATTGGGAAGCCAAGTGTTGGAGGCTTCATCCATTCATCCTAGGAACCACGTAGCTAGGGGAAGAGTATGGAGAGTGAAGAGTAAAGGGATTGAAGATCTCACAACATTTTGAGTCAAAGGAGTGGAAATTGTTCATGGAGTTATAGTAGCATAGGATGTTAGTGTCAACAATGAAGTGGACAACATGTTGATGTTTACATCAAATGCAACCTCAATATAGTTCTTTCCTTCAATATTGCAACAAAATATTCCCTTCTTGGAGATGTGATGGAGATTGGTGCATGGAGGGAAATGACATTGGGGGTCCTTTGAAAATCAATGACAACCGATGAAACAACTATTGTTCTATATGTTTGGTTCCTTTTGTGAATTTGTTGAATGCATTCCTAAGAGTTGTGTGGAGTAGTAGCTACATCACTAGTGGAGTTTGTTGGTTTTGGCATTCATTATTTTTGTTTGAATGTCGTGTAAATCTACAACCATATCCTATTGATGATTGTGACCTACAACCATACATGTGTAGGAATGGTCAATTGTTTTGGGTAGAAGAAGGTGTCAATATTACACAATGGATTTCATCCAATTGACATTGTTGTAGAGACATAATGTTGGTAAGCACGTGCAAATTACAGAGTTGTTTCCATGTGGGAAGCAAGTGATATCAACAAAGGAATACAATCCACACTTCCTTTTGATGCTTTGTTATGTTATGGCACATTTATCATTGTATCTATCTATTGAATGAGTGTTGCATACATTCAACAAAGAACAAAAAAGACTATAATTCAATTTGGCTTCCATTGGCTACCAAGATAGACCATCTCCAAGTTTGAGAATGAAAGAGACTTGCATGCCAAATATGGAAATGGATTTTGATTGAAGAGTTCCAAATCTGAAGATTTCTCATAGTGGAGAATCAATGAGAAATATTTTGCATTGCTAGAACAAGTGAAGCAATAAACTAGAGCTAGATCCATAGCCAAAACTAGAGCAACAAACTAGAGCTAGAGGCATAGCTGCAAGGCAAAGTGGGAGCCAGTGCCAAATTTGTAGCCAAGAGCCAGAGTTGAGAGCCATGTTCTAGAGACATAGATAGAGGGCACATTGATTTGGAAATTGATTTCTTAGAAGCTTTTGCAGACCAAAAGCCTATCAATGGGGAGGTGTGATCCAAAATGGATCAACAACAAAGATGAATGGTCGATGAAAATCCATGTATACACAAAGTGGACACATAAGTGAGGGTTGAAGCAAGAAAAGAAAAATGCCATAAATTAACTGAAAGAAAATAAGAAAAAAATAAATGAGAAAAAAACAAAATACTAAGAGAAGGGAGCTAGGGAATAGGAAATGAGAGGACAAGGACACTTGGCCTTCCCATTACTCCCATCTCTGCCTAAAGCTTCTTGGATATTGAAACACAAAGTGTATTTTTTTGTCGAGAGGATAAGATGCAGAAAATGAGTCTAGCTATGTAATGGTTGAATGGCCTAGAGAGCCAGGAGATTGCATTACATCCCTACGATTTTGATTCAAAATGGATTTGAACCGGGATGGTAGCTATAAAAATCAATACTTGAAAATGTAATTCAATAATTAATGAATATTAGATAACATGTAAAAGACAATGCAATCTAAAGTTAAAGGAAACAAATAAGAGGAAAAATAAATAAGTAAATAAAAATAGAAAATGGAAAGAGAAGAGAAAGACCAAGGAATGGGAAACAAAATTAAGGCTTGTTGGCCTTTCCATCACCCCAACTCTCCCTATTTTTCTACTAATTTCATTCTCAGAGGAATTTTTTCTGATCGTCGGGAAAGGAGAGGAGGATGCACATAGAGCCATTTGAATGGATTGTGAATTTGATTAACAAAATATCACCAAGAAAACCATTCGATGCTAGGGTTTTTTTGACAGTTTCAAATTCGCTCGACAATAGCAAGGGGTTCTCCCCAGTACACAATCCCAACTAGACTATACACTGTTTGGATTAGGAGACCCATTAGGAATTTGGCCCAACTTCCATTGTTACTATTTTTAGGGGGTTTTGTCCAGTTGCAGACCAATTTTCTGATGAGTGTGGGCGAGGATTGGATATGCAATGTAAATACGTAGATAAAGACTATGTATGAAATGAAAGATAAATTAACACTAACCTACTTTAACCTATCCTATCTAGGAGCATACTAAAGTGACTAGTGAGTTGTAAGTTGAAACCAAATCTTACACTACTTATACACAGATAATTGATATAAAAGAGTAAGATCAGAAACAAGTGTATACAAATACGTATAACCAAACTGGTCTAGATTACAATAATGCATACATTAACAACTCACAAATCTCAAGGAATTAAGATATTTAAATAAATACTCTAAACTGAATAATAACATAGATTGTATGAGAATTATTCTATAACAACATAACATTCTTACAGTCCATAGGAACAATGTCCATCTTCACCAGAAGTAGTTCTCATATTAGATTTGTTCATACAAAATAATTCCTTATATAAAAATTGGACCTAATGGATTCTCAATATTCATTACAAAGTATAATTCCTTGAATCGGTTCTTGAGTCTACACATTGCTTGAAAAGCCAAAAATCCCTTTCAAATGGGGTTCTATTCTATTTTATATAAATGTTTAGTAACCCCTATGTGACTCTTCATATTCTTCTTGAAGGAGCAGTTACAAAACCGGTTCACTTTCTCATTCCTAATGACAAGTGTACATAATGAGACAAAATTGGGATTGGTTAGGAAAAGGACAAAACAAAAGACAAGTATTTTGTCCTTTTCTTATGGATTTCTGTTTCTCAAATAGGTTGTCCAAAATTCCAGCCGATCATATAGTGATTCAATCCTTTTGTACGTCAATTTTTCTAATATTGCGTTGGTCAATGAGATATTGTCCTCGAGGGTGCCCATATTCTTTTCTAGTTTCGTCATGAAAGCTTGTACCATGGTATGAAGCTTTACTGGCTGTAGAAAGTGTTGATCAATGAGATCCGTGGAGAAGAAGGTAGCTTCTTCAACTACTTCCTTCTTGCAATTAGTGCTATCATGTACTACATTCACCATTTCTTCTGTCACCAAGTTCTTCTCAAGTTCATCTAATCTTGGGAGCCAACCAATCTTGATTAGTTCCTGGGTAGATTTATGGATCCTTGAGCATATTGCCATGGATTTGGTGACTTCTCTATAAGTATTTTTTCTAATCTGTTGGCAATGATCTAGTGCATATAATTTTGTCTTTCTCTCCGCTTTTAATGGTCGATAAAGCTCAAGTGGTACATTTGGATTCTCTTCTATCCATATGTCTATCTCTGATGTGCCTTCGTGAATGGTGTTGTGTTGCAACAACTTCATCTGTACGTGATTATTTTTCTCAATGACCATTGTAGCCGCATTTTGGAAGAGGTGCAGATGGATGTACATGTCAATGATAGCTCTTTCTAGATCGTTTCTGACCTTTTCAGCATCGAATTTGAAGCTTTGGAGGATCCTCTCATCAATATTTACCTGCTGAAGTATTTCCTCCAGTTCTCTGATCCTTGACTCATTTTCTTCATTTTGATGGAATAATCTTTGTATGTTGTCTACATTAAAATTCATGAATGTGTAACTAGCCTTAGCTGTGGCAACAGGGTCTTCTCTGACATCTCCTATGACTGGGACATCGGTAACTACTGAGATAGGGGCTCCTTTAGTTACCAACACTTTCTTTACTCATTCCTGCATGATCCTACCGGTCATACTGTCATAAGTGAAGCTCCTTATATCTGTCACTTCGCTTGGATGAAATGGTTCCCATAGTTCGATTCATAAACCGCTACATGTTAAATCTGTTTCTATACCTGCAACAAATGTTCCTAGGATGTCCACCTCCATGGGACATGTATCATCCCTTCTGTCTTCTATGTTTTTCTTTTATATTTCTTCTTCAACAACTTTGTCTGCTGCTTTCTCTGCTTGATCCACTACTTCTCATTCCTTCATTTATTGTTCTACTATGGATTTTGCTTCTGATTCAAATTTAGCTCTATCTTTGTCAACTTCAATCTTTCGCTTCTTCGCGTCATTTTTCTTCTTTAAAATTTTTTTCTATCTCTCCTCTTTTTCTCCCTCTATAGATCCCGAGTGTGATGAGATGGAAATAGGGGAGAGGTGTCTAATTTCTTCTTTTTCTACCTCTTTCCTAGCTGCTTCCCTTGCCTTTTCCTCATCTGCAATTATTCCTTTCGGTTGGCCTCGCTTTTTGAAAATAACTTCATCATATGTCTCGACATTCTGGTGTACTTCTTCCTCTTCCCAAAGATTTGTAGTATACTCATAAGGCAACCTAATGTTATTGAAATGTTCCTTGAAAATACCCTTAAGATCATGTCTTCTGAATATCTCTTCCCCAAAGTGATAGGAAAGAAGGGTATCTACCTCTTCTTGGGATTTCTTATTATTTTTAAAAAAATAATTGCCGACGTACAGAGGTAGTGGGGGGCAAATTGCTTTCTTCAATCTATACATCATCCCTCCAACTCCGTGTATAATAGTTTGATATGATACTTCTTAAAGGATGAGCTTGTTGTGTACAAATTGTGGAATTAGATGTGGTAGATTCGTTGCACCATATATTCTTATGTAAGTACCATGTTCCATGAGATACCAATCCCCGATCCTTCTTATAATTTCTATAGCTTTGTCGGTCATGCACATGACCGTGGTGAAAAAGATGAATTCATATAATGGAGCAAGGAAGTGTTTGCATATCCTTTGGTACTCTACACGATATTTGTGCTCCCAGAGAACTTTACAATATATGTGGATTGTGGGGTCAACAAGAAACCAACTCCATCCCATGTTAGGGCACTTGTGATCTATACACATTATGTCCAGAAGGTACGAGGACATATGGAAGCCAAGGAATGTTCCTGGTTGGGATTGCTTTATTATGGAGATAACATTCGTGAGATTCTCGAACAATATGTCTGCCCAATTGAATGAAGTCCCCACATTTGTGCATAAATAAATCAAAGACATGTATGATAAGAATAATTGTGTTGCATTAGGTTCTCCATATAACCTGCACAACATGGCTACCAAATATTGGTAGGGTATTCTTAAGGCACTCATGGGTTATCGAATTTTAGGTCTATATTTAAATTGCTTGTCTTCCTTATACCATTTGGGGAAAAAAATCCTTTGGTGTATACTCAAACTCACCGAGGAGTTTACCATCCAATATTTTTCTTCCCTCCTTAATGTGATAGCATTTGGCCAAAAAATCTGGCCTAAAAGAAGCTACAAGCTCCTTTCTTGCATTGCAGACATATCTATGCTTATGTCAGTGCTCTTCAAAATCCAGGATATGGAATTTGTGTAATGGAAAACTGTTGGATGTGCTGCTACATGAATATCCCTGATTTCCTAATATTCTTGAACACTTGAGGCTCATCTGGGTCTTTAGCTTTGACGGAGAAATTTCATTTTTTGAACATGTGATAAATCTCTCACCATTTTAACGTCTCTCCGTCCTTCTCTAAAATCCCTACTGTGTCATTGTATATGATCCCTACAATCTCTATCTTTCCTACTTCTTGTTGAATACTACTAGAGGCCTCGACCTCAAATGCCTTGCTTGCTATTTTCTTTTAGGGTGACATGTTCGAACCTGCTATGAAAGCTAAGTTTAGGGTGCATATTAGGGAAAAATGTACCATGTATTGTGACCAAATGATTAAAAATACCATATGAGTTATTGATATTATTTCGAGATATATATTCATCCTCTGAGGAGGTCAGGGTAATGGTAGGCATGTTTCAGCAACCTGGTAGAAACTTGGGGAAGACGGGTGAAAAATAGACTTTGAAAAACAATATTGGAGGTATAGAAGTTAACTCTTCTGACGCAAGTCAGAGGAGTTCGTACCAAGTGATCTGATACAAGTGGGGAATGAATTGAAAAATATATGATCGGGGGGGTTAAGGAAAACTCCTCCGATCGTGGTCAGAGGAGTTAGTTTCAATTTCCTCGATAAGCGATCAGAAGGGTTTACCAAATCTTGAGACTTTATAAAGATCAATGATATTAATCTAAAATCTTCCTATTATATTGAAGGAGTTAATAATAAATCCTATGATATGGTTGGAAGAGTTATATCCAAGCGGTCCGAGTAATGCGAAGAAATTTTTTGCAACTCCTCTGATCACATCAAAGGAGTTAGTAATAATTCCTCCAATGCATTCAAAGGATTTAGTGAAAATTATTCCGATAGCAAGAACTCTAAGGGTTTCGAGAGAAAGCACTAAGTATGAATGCTTTGGGAATGAGTGTAGAGTCAGAGGAGTTTCTTGGAACTCTTTCGATCACATTGGGAGGGTTACCAAGACCTCTTCTGATCGAAAACTACATGGAATGCAAGACTTAGGGCCTCGAATGAGATCTTCGCTATGAGGTTGGAGAAAATATGTTTTTGTGGTTGCTATTAGGGACGACTAGCACAATGTATCCAAGGGAGGAATGCCATGATAACGGTAAGAGGGTGAAAAGGGCATTGACATATATTGATTGCAAAGCTAACCAAAGATATGGTAGCGAGGATAAATAACTGATTGATGTGAAGAATAAAGGAAAATGAAGTGGTAGGTAGGAATTTGACAAAATCCCTAAGCCTAACCCTAAAAATAAGAGGAGAAAGATTCCATAACCTGAATCCTAGCACCACGTGGACGGTGTAGATAAGTCACAAGCTCAAACAGAATGGGTTGGGCATGCTCGATGTTTTAGAACCTTTCTCACTTGGTCTCTTCGAAAATATAACAATAACCTTGATCATGCTCCATTTATATAGCTTGTTGGTTGTTTAGGCATTAAATGTGGGTAGGTCGAAGAGTTTGAAGACAAGTTCTTCGATACTATCAGAGCTGATGGGAGAAACTCCTTCGATATGAATCGAAGGAGTTAGAACTAACTCCTTTGATTAGTATCGGAGGAGTTGGTGTTAACTTGTGCGATAACAGGTTATATCGACGAGGAAGGAAATAAATCCTCTAATACGAATAAGATGAGTTATAAGTAACTCCTCTGATTCGTACTGGAGGAGTTCTTATTAACTTGGCCGATTTCAACTATTTGGATTTAAAAACCAAGTCTTCAAATGCTTTCATTCAAACATAATTTTCTAAGGAAAACACGATTCCTCTGATTATTTTAAGTTGGAGAGAGACCAAAGAAAATTTCTCCTAGGCTCAAAAAATGAGGGGCCATATTTTCCAAAGGTTATGCAAGATCGAAGAAGGGAAATGGAGGGTTGCAGTGCTTTTCACAACAAATGGTGACACACTAGGTGATGCCCTACATCTGTGTAAGATGATGTCCACACTTAATCTAGGAAGGGTTCTCTCATCATGAAAAATCATAAGAGAGAAAAGATAGGTCCCATAACTTGGATTTTGAAAGAGATGAGATGACTAAAGAGGAGTGATAATTTTCCAATTACCAGATTGTTTTTCAAATTGATTTCTATCTGTTTGATA
>SNQJ01S0063871.1:0-12119 GCA_010110895.2 Picea sitchensis | reverse complement strand
ACGTTAAAGTAAAAGGTGAACTCGGAGATTTATTAATTAGGTTATCATATGACCCCAAGGTTCATAAGACCATAAACATAGTTGTTGTAGACATACCAAAGAGTTACGGTTTTCTCTTAAGAAGAGATTGGTCAGCCAAACTTCAAGGTTATTTCTTCATTGATTGGTCTCATCTGTGGCTTCCTTATAAAGGAAAATAAAATCAAATTCGTGTAAATAGTGAGGCACACATGAAGCACACAGTGACGGAATTGGAAGGTAAGAATGAACCCATAAGCTTTTCCCATTCTGTTTTGGGTAATTTCTTTTTTGAAATTGACTACAGTTGTTATGAAGCACAGACATCAAAGATACCATCAGAATTACAATCAGGACTCCTCCCACGAATCCATAATAGTGTATGTCTAGTACTAACTAACTTAGGATTTAGTTCAACTAATAAGACCGAACTTCCTCACATGTGGACCATGTTCTTCTATGTCTCTAAAACATAGGATGGATCCAGAGTAGGATGTGTTCTAATTGATCCTAGTCAAGGAAAAACGTTAATATCATGTCGATTAGAGTTTGAATACACCAACAACACCCTTGGATACAAATCTTTAGTTCAAGGCCTTAAAAAATACATTGGTCTTCGGGTTAAATATATCAAGGTGTTTGGTGATTCTGAAATCATTGTTCGACAAGTAAGACACACTATTCATTGATTGTCTCCACATCTAAAGCCTTATCAGCAAGAGGTATGAAATCTTCTTTATTCGTTTAATGCATTTAATATTTATTTTATACCTCGTGATCAAAATATATATGCAGATATATTGGCCAATGCAGTATCTATATTTATGCCCCATGATGACATTTTTTTTATTGAAATTATGTTCAGGCCCTCCATACCATGCAATATCACAAGTTGGAGAGTATTCGATCACAATTTGTAGATTATCAACTTTCTTACTAGTTTAGACATGTTCCAAGATTCAGTGATCAATGATGAGGTACATCAGCAAGAGTTACAAACTTATTGGGAAGAAATCAATCAGATAAAAACAAATTGTGTTCCAAAGAATGTTTTGATTCTTGAGAAACTATTTTATCTACAATCTGAGTTTAGGAGGCTAGCCAATCTGAATACCAATAGTTCTACTATGATGGATTTCTTGGTCAATTTGGGAACTTTTGAACAGCCCAAATATGTTAATTTAGGCACCATCTATTAAGATAAATATGTTAATTTAGGCACCATCTATTAAGATACGGAAAAGCACACATTCTCAAAGATGTTTAAAATGTATCGAGATGTTTTTACCTGGACATATGATTATTTGAAAATGTATGACACAATCTGACACACGAATAATATGACATGTGATTCCTATCAAGGAAGGTGTCAAGTCGTTCCAACAAATGCTTAGAAAGATACATCCAGCTCTTGAACCTCTTTTATAGAAAGAATTAAAGAAGTTATTGGATTCCTGCATTATTTTCAAAATTAGACATTCAACATGGGTATCCAATGTGTCTCACATAAGAAAGAAGTCAGGAGAAATCAGGATATGTATAGATTTCAGAAATCTTAATCGTGTTTCCAAAAAAGACAATTACCCAGTTCCCCCAATGGAACAAATCCTACAACTTGTCTTTGGATCCGAACTATTCTCTCTATTAGATGGGTTTTCAGGATATAATCAGGTTCTTGTGGTAGAACCAAACCATTGAAAACCACCTTCTAAACCAATGGGGAACTTATGCTTACATATGGATGGCCTTCGGTGTAATGAATACAAGAGCTACCTTCCAAAGGGAAATGGATATTTCTTTTAAAGGATTAATCGGTCAAATCATGGTAGTCTACCTCGAAGATATTATAGTTTATTCAAAAAAATGGGAAGACCATTCAAAGCATCTAAAACAGATTTTTGAACAATGTAGAAAATGTGGGATTTCTCTAAACCCCAAAAAGACTGTCTTTGTTGTTTCAAAAGGCATTTTTTTAGGCCACGTCATTTCTAAAGATGAAATTTCGGTGGACCCAGAAAGAATCAAGGCTATTCTACAAATTCCTCCACCACACAACAAGAAATATATGCAATCATTCTTTGACATAATCAACTTTGTAAGAATATTTGTCCCATATTTTGCAAAGATTGTGAAACCACTTCAAAGAATGATTAAAAAGGGTGTTTAGTTTAAGTGGAAATGGTTGGAAAAATAATTATTTGAAAGTATTAAAGTTGTTACAGCCACTGCCCCATCTTTTCATAGTCCAGATTTCTCCTGAGATTTTTTGCTGTATACATTCACATCTGACCACTCCTTAGCAGCAATGCTCACACAAAAGGAGGAGAAAGGGGATCAATACCTTGTCGCGTTTATGAGAACTAGGTTACAAGGTGTTGAACTGAATTATCCTCCGGTGGAAAATAAATATTTTTTTGTCCATAAAGACATCAAATATTCCACACCTTATATCCTAAAAAATCATACTAAAGTCATCGTCCCACGCCCAAAAGTAAGGCCTCTATTCATTCAAAGAGAATTGATTTAAAGACAAGGAAATTGGATGACAACTCTACAAGAGTGTTCCCTTGAATTCAAACTAGATAATGTTGTGAAAATTAAAGGCTTATGTAAGCTAGTGACACAAGGAGATGATGATGAAGAACAAGAGGAGGATGGTTGGAAAGATGAACCTACAATGTATACTCAATAGGTTCCATATGTTCTGGCCATTGAAAGGTCATATTACAATGATCTCAAATATTACTTACAACATCACACTGCTCCAGATCACCTCAATGTTAAACAAAATATGGCCCTACAACTGAAATCCTCACATTGTTAGTTGTTACATGACATCTTGTTAAGAAATAATTATGGAGTGTTACTCAGATGCCTTGAAAAATAAGATGGTGATAATGTCCTGAAATATATGCATGATGAACCAGCTGGTGGTGATTTTTAGGGAGACACAATAACCCACAAAGTGTTGAGAGAAGGATACTATTGGCCCACACTCTTCAAATATGCTCATGCACACTCAAGAAGTTTTGAAGCATGTCAGAAAATTGCGAGAAGGGAACGCAAAGTTGTTATTCCTCTCCAACCTGTAGTTGTAGAAGAACCCTTTGAACAATGGGGGCTAGACATTATCGATGAGATAAATCCTCATTTGTCCCAAAAACACAAGTATATTGTGACCACTACCAATTATTCACATATTGGATTGAAGCATTACCTTTAGTCAAAGTGAATGAAGAGGTAGTAATCAATTTTCTTGAACAACACATCATCACAAGGTTAGGAATCCATAACTCTTTAGTGTTTGATAATTCTACTTACTTCTCATCCTTGAAGTTATCTGAGTTTTCATTAGAAAAGGGAATAATTTTAAAATACTCAACAAATTACTACCCTCAAGGTAATGGTTTAGCAGAATTTGCAAACAAGAACATTATATGTATCCTTAAGAGAATCATGGTTGACCACCAGATAAATTGGCACAATGGTTTGTAGAATGATCTCTGGGCTATTCGTGTCACTCCTAAAGCTTCCATAGAAACTTCACCTTATTTCCTTATTTACGGGAAAGAATTTGTTCTACCCTCAAATATCTATCTTCCTTCCCTCTAACTCACACAACAATATCGTGGAACAGAATGCTCTGTCCTCCAACAACGCATATATACCTTGATAAACCTCGACGAAATGTGTGATAAAACCAAAATCAATTCTGAAACTCACCAACAAATAGTAAAATGTTGGTTTGATAAGAAGTATGCTGATGAGAAAGAGTTCCAAGTTGGGCACTTAGTTCTAAAATGGGACAAGCCACATGAAGATAAAGGGAAACATTCACATTTCCAACAAATTTGTCTTGGTCCTTACCTCGTTAAAGAAATGATTTTCCAAGGAACCTTTCAATTACAAAACCTTTAGGGGGAGGTTGATTCTCTCCCTAATAATGGCCAAATCCTCAAACACTACATCAGTTAGCCATTGAGGTTGTTGATCACTTGTACATAAATAAAAACAAAACCTATTTTTTCTTTATTTTTTTCTTTTAGTTAGGTTGGTTTTCTTAAGTTCTTTTGTTTCCTAGCATTTTTTAGTCAGTCCCTTTTATCCTTCTTAATAAATTCCTTGGTGATTTTGAGCCCCCATAACTCAACACTAGTCACATGTATAAACGTAGTACATCTGGTGCAGATATCCTAAATATCTATGTGACATGATGTTAAATCCACATATATGGTGGAGGAACATGGCTTATCAATACAAAAGGGCATTGGAGAGAAACACAGATCTGAGGGACTTCACTTAAAAAAATAGATTTCTACGTTACATGAGATAAGAAAAAATGATCTAGATGAAATTTCCACAGTATATCAGGAATCGTAACACAAGAATTTTTCTCATCCATAATCAATTTAGTAGATCTCATCATCACAGGTTCCATCCCTAGTGACTTTAAAGGTTAATTGGAATCCCCCCATCCACCTATATCTCTAAACAAAAGAGAATCAAATATTATAAAAGGTAAAGGCTTGGGGAAAAGCTTTCCAAATCACATGGGACATGCAAGTATCTTCTTCAAGGCTATGGATGCTCGTTGGCAATGGAGCAAAGCTTGTGACACCGAGGTGACTCTATCCAGGCTATGGATGCTCGCTGGCAGTAGAGAAACACCAGAGAAATGCACTATGACTTGTATTCTTGGAATTATTGATGTTTCATTCCTATTATACTTCCTACATATTCCTTTCTATCCATCTATCAAACAGATAGAAATCAATTTGAAAAACAATCTGGTAATTGGAAAATTATCACTCCTCTTTAGTCATCTCATCTCTTTCAAAATCCAAGTTATGGGACCTATCTTTTCTCTCTTATGATTTTTCATGATGAGAGAACCCTTCCTAGATTAAGTGTGGACATCATCTTACACAGATGTAGGGCATCACCTAGTGTGTCACCATTTGTTGTGAAAAGCACTGCAACCCTCCATTTCCCTTCTTCGATCTTGCATAACCTTTGGAAAATATGGCCCCTCATTTTTTGAGCCTAGGAGAAATTTTCTTTGGTCTCTCTCCAACTTAAAATAATCAGAGGAATCGTGTTTTCCTTAGAAAATTATGTTTGAATGAAAGCATTTGAAGACTTGGTTTTTAAATCCAAATAGTTGAAATCGGCCAAGTTAATAAGAACTCCTCCAGTACGAATCAGAGGAGTTACTTATAACTCATCTTATTCGTATTAGAGGATTTATTTCCTTCCTCGTCGATATAACCTGTTATCGCACAAGTTAACACCAACTCCTCCGATACTAATCAAAGGAGTTAGTTCTAACTCCTTCGATTCATATCGAAGGAGTTTCTCCCATCAGCTCTGATAGTATCGAAGAACTTGTCTTCAAACTCTTCGACCTACCCACATTTAATGCCTAAACAACCAACAAGCTATATAAATGGAGCATGATCAAGGTTATTGTTATATTTTCGAAGAGACCAAGTGAGAAAGGTTCTAAAACATCGAGCATGCCCAACCCATTCTGTTTGAGCTTGTGACTTATCTACACCGTCCACGTGGTGCTAGGATTCAGGTTATGGAATCTTTCTCCTCTTATTTTTAGGGTTAGGCTTAGGGATTTTGTCAAATTCCTACCTACCACTTCATTTTCCTTTATTCTTCACATCAATCAGTTATTTATCCTCGCTACCATATCTTTGGTTAGCTTTGCAATCAATATATGTCAATGCCCTTTTCACCCTCTTACCGTTATCATGGCATTCCTCCCTTGGATACATTGTGCTAGTCGTCCCTAATAGCAACCACAAAAACATATTTTCTCCAACCTCATAGCGAAGATCTCATTCGAGGCCCTAAGTCTTGCATTCCATGTAGTTTTCGATCAGAAGAGGTCTTGGTAACCCTCCCAATGTGATCGAAAGAGTTCCAAGAAACTCCTCTGACTCTACACTCATTCCCAAAGCATTCATACTTAGTGCTTTCTCTCGAAACCCTTAGAGTTCTTGCTATCGGAATAATTTTCACTAAATCCTTTGAATGCATTGGAGGAATTATTACTAACTCCTTTGATGTGATCAGAGGAGTTGCAAAAAATTTCTTCGCATTACTCGGACCGCTTGGATATAACTCTTCCAACCATATCATAGGATTTATTATTAACTCCTTCAATATAATAGGAAGATTTTAGATTAATATCATTGATCTTTATAAAGTCTCAAGATTTGGTAAACCCTTCTGATCGCTTATCGAGGAAATTGAAACTAACTCCTCTGACCACGATCGGAGGAGTTTTCCTTAACCCCCCCGATCATATATTTTTCAATTCATTCCCCACTTGTATCAGATCACTTGGTACGAACTCCTCTGACTTGCGTCAGAAGAGTTAACTTCTATACCTCCAATATTGTTTTTCAAAGTCTATTTTTCACCCGTCTTCCCCAAGTTTCTACCAGGTTGCTGAAACATGCCTACCATTACCCTGACCTCCTCAGAGGATGAATATATATCTCGAAATAATATCAATAACTCATATGGTATTTTTAATCATTTGGTCACAATACATGGTACATTTTTCCCTAATATGCACCCTAAACTTAGCTTTCATAGCAGGTTCGAACATGTCACCCTAAAAGAAAATAGCAAGCAAGGCATTTGAGGTCGAGGCCTCTAGTAGTATTCAACAAGAAGTAGGAAAGATAGAGATTGTAGGGATCATATACAATGACACAGTAGGGATTTTAGAGAAGGACGGAGAGACGTTAAAATGGTGAGAGATTTATCACATGTTCAAAAAATGAAATTTCTCCGTCAAAGCTAAAGACCCAGATGAGCCTCAAGTGTTCAAGAATATTAGGAAATCAGGGATATTCATGTAGCAGCACATCCAACAGTTTTCCATTACACAAATTCCATATCCTGGATTTTGAAGAGCACTGACATAAGCATAGATATGTCTGCAATGCAAGAAAGGAGCTTGTAGCTTCTTTTAGGCCAGATTTTTTGGCCAAATGCTATCACATTAAGGAGGGAAGAAAAATATTGGATGGTAAACTCCTCGGTGAGTTTGAGTATACACCAAAGGATTTTTTTCCCCAAATGGTATAAGGAAGACAAGCAATTTAAATATAGACCTAAAATTCGATAACCCATGAGTGCCTTAAGAATACCCTACCAATATTTGGTAGCCATGTTGTGCAGGTTATATGGAGAACCTAATGCAACACAATTATTCTTATCATACATGTCTTTGATTTATTTATGCACAAATGTGGGGACTTCATTCAATTGGGCAGACATATTGTTCGAGAATCTCACGAATGTTATCTCCATAATAAAGCAATCCCAACCAGGAACATTCCTTGGCTTCCATATGTCCTCGTACCTTCTGGACATAATGTGTATAGATCACAAGTGCCCTAACATGGGATGGAGTTGGTTTCTTGTTGACCCCACAATCCACATATATTGTAAAGTTCTCTGGGAGCACAAATATCGTGTAGAGTACCAAAGGATATGCAAACACTTCCTTGCTCCATTATATGAATTCATCTTTTTCACCACGGTCATGTGCATGACCGACAAAGCTATAGAAATTATAAGAAGGATCGGGGATTGGTATCTCATGGAACATGGTACTTACATAAGAATATATGGTGCAACGAATCTACCACATCTAATTCCACAATTTGTACACAACAAGCTCATCCTTTAAGAAGTATCATATCAAACTATTATACACGGAGTTGGAGGGATGATGTATAGATTGAAGAAAGCAATTTGCCCCCCACTACCTCTGTACGTCGGCAATTATTTTTTTAAAAATAATAAGAAATCCCAAGAAGAGGTAGATACCCTTCTTTCCTATCACTTTGGGGAAGAGATATTCAGAAGACATGATCTTAAGGGTATTTTCAAGGAACATTTCAATAACATTAGGTTGCCTTATGAGTATACTACAAATCTTTGGGAAGAGGAAGAAGTACACCAGAATGTCGAGACATATGATGAAGTTATTTTCAAAAAGCGAGGCCAACCGAAAGGAATAATTGCAGATGAGGAAAAGGCAAGGGAAGCAGCTAGGAAAGAGGTAGAAAAAGAAGAAATTAGACACCTCTCCCCTATTTCCATCTCATCACACTCGGGATCTATAGAGGGAGAAAAAGAGGAGAGATAGAAAAAAATTTTAAAGAAGAAAAATGACGCGAAGAAGCGAAAGATTGAAGTTGACAAAGATAGAGCTAAATTTGAATCAGAAGCAAAATCCATAGTAGAACAATAAATGAAGGAATGAGAAGTAGTGGATCAAGCAGAGAAAGCAGCAGACAAAGTTGTTGAAGAAGAAATATAAAAGAAAAACATAGAAGACAGAAGGGATGATACATGTCCCATGGAGGTGGACATCCTAGGAACATTTGTTGCAGGTATAGAAACAGATTTAACATGTAGCGGTTTATGAATCGAACTATGGGAACCATTTCATCCAAGCGAAGTGACAGATATAAGGAGCTTCACTTATGACAGTATGACCGGTAGGATCATGCAGGAATGAGTAAAGAAAGTGTTGGTAACTAAAGGAGCCCCTATCTCAGTAGTTACCGATGTCCCAGTCATAGGAGATGTCAGAGAAGACCCTGTTGCCACAGCTAAGGCTAGTTACACATTCATGAATTTTAATGTAGACAACATACAAAGATTATTCCATCAAAATGAAGAAAATGAGTCAAGGATCAGAGAACTGGAGGAAATACTTCAGCAGGTAAATATTGATGAGAGGATCCTCCAAAGCTTCAAATTCGATGCTGAAAAGGTCAGAAACGATCTAGAAAGAGCTATCATTGACATGTACATCCATCTGCACCTCTTCCAAAATGCGGCTACAATGGTCATTGAGAAAAATAATCACGTACAGATGAAGTTGTTGCAACACAACACCATTCACGAAGGCACATCAGAGATAGACATATGGATAGAAGAGAATCCAAATGTACCACTTGAGCTTTATCGACCATTAAAAGCGGAGAGAAAGACAAAATTATATGCACTAGATCATTGCCAACAGATTAGAAAAAATACTTATAGAGAAGTCACCAAATCCATGGCAATATGCTCAAGGATCCATAAATCTACCCAGGAACTAATCAAGATTGGTTGGCTCCCAAGATTAGATGAACTTGAGAAGAACTTGGTGACAGAAGAAATGGTGAATGTAGTACATGATAGCACTAATTGCAAGAAGGAAGTAGTTGAAGAAGCTACCTTCTTCTCCACGGATCTCATTGATCAACACTTTCTACAGCCAGTAAAGCTTCATACCATGGTACAAGCTTTCATGACGAAACTAGAAAAGAATATGGGCACCCTCGAGGACAATATCTCATTGACCAACGCAATATTAGAAAAATTGACGTACAAAAGGATTGAATCACTATATGATCGGCTGGAATTTTGGACAACCTATTTGAGAAACAGAAATCCATAAGAAAAGGACAAAATACTTGTCTTTTGTTTTGTCCTTTTCCTAACCAATCCCAATTTTGTCTCATTATGTACACTTGTCATTAGGAATGAGAAAGTGAACCGGTTTTGTAACTGCTCCTTCAAGAAGAATATGAAGAGTCACATAGGGGTTACTAAACATTTATATAAAATAGAATAGAACCCCATTTGAAAGGGATTTTTGGCTTTTCAAGCAATGTGTAGACTCAAGAACCGATTCAAGGAATTATACTTTGTAATGAATATTGAGAATCCATTAGGTCCAATTTTTATATAAGGAATTATTTTGTATGAACAAATCTAATATGAGAACTACTTCTGGTGAAGATGGACATTGTTCCTATGGACTGTAAGAATGTTATGTTGTTATAGAATAATTCTCATACAATCTATGTTATTATTCAGTTTAGAGTATTTATTTAAATATCTTAATTCCTTGAGATTTGTGAGTTGTTAATGTATGCATTATTGTAATCTAGACCAGTTTGGTTATACGTATTTGTATACACTTGTTTCTGATCTTACTCTTTTATATCAATTATCTGTGTATAAGTAGTGTAAGATTTGGTTTCAACTTACAACTCACTAGTCACTTTAGTATGCTCCTAGATAGGATAGGTTAAAGTAGGTTAGTGTTAATTTATCTTTCATTTCATACATAGTCTTTATCTACGTATTTACATTGCATATCCAATCCTCGCCCACACTCATCAGAAAATTGGTCTGCAACTGGACAAAACCCCCTAAAAATAGTAACAATGGAAGTTGGGCCAAATTCCTAATGGGTCTCCTAATCCAAACAGTGTATAGTCTAGTTGGGATTGTGTACTGGGGAGAACCCCTTGCTATTGTCGAGCGAATTTGAAACTGTCAAAAAAACCCTAGCATCGAATGGTTTTCTTGGTGATATTTTGTTAATCAAATTCACAATCCATTCAAATGGCTCTATGTGCATCCTCCTCTCCTTTCCCGACGATCAGAAAAAATTCCTCTGAGAATGAAATTAGTAGAAAAATAGGGAGAGTTGGGGTGATGGAAAGGCCAACAAGCCTTAATTTTGTTTCCCATTCCTTGGTCTTTCTCTTCTCTTTCCATTTTCTATTTTTATTTACTTATTTATTTTTCCTCTTATTTGTTTCCTTTAACTTTAGATTGCATTGTCTTTTACATGTTATCTAATATTCATTAATTATTGAATTACATTTTCAAGTATTGATTTTTATAGCTACCATCCCGGTTCAAATCCATTTTGAATCAAAATCGTAGGGATGTAATGCAATCTCCTGGCTCTCTAGGCCATTCAACCATTACATAGCTAGACTCATTTTCTGCATCTTATCCTCTCGACAAAAAAATACACTTTGTGTTTCAATATCCAAGAAGCTTTAGGCAGAGATGGGAGTAATGGGAAGGCCAAGTGTCCTTGTCCTCTCATTTCCTATTCCCTAGCTCCCTTCTCTTAGTATTTTGTTTTTTTCTCATTTATTTTTTTCTTATTTTCTTTCAGTTAATTTATGGCATTTTTCTTTTCTTGCTTCAACCCTCACTTATGTGTCCACTTTGTGTATACATGGATTTTCATCGACCATTCATCTTTGTTGTTGATCCATTTTGGATCACACCTCCCCATTGATAGGCTTTTGGTCTGCAAAAGCTTCTAAGAAATCAATTTCCAAATCAATGTGCCCTCTATCTATGTCTCTAGAACATGGCTCTCAACTCTGGCTCTTGGCTACAAATTTGGCACTGGCTCCCACTTTGCCTTGCAGCTATGCCTCTAGCTCTAGTTTGTTGCTCTAGTTTTGGCTATGGATCTAGCTCTAGTTTATTGCTTCACTTGTTCTAGCAATGCAAAATATTTCTCATTGATTCTCCACTATGAGAAATCTTCAGATTTGGAACTCTTCAATCAAAATCCATTTCCATATTTGGCATGCAAGTCTCTTTCATTCTCAAACTTGGAGATGGTCTATCTTGGTAGCCAATGGAAGCCAAATTGAATTATAGTCTTTTTTGTTCTTTGTTGAATGTATGCAACACTCATTCAATAGATAGATACAATGATAAATGTGCCATAACATAACAAAGCATCAAAAGGAAGTGTGGATTGTATTCCTTTGTTGATATCACTTGCTTCCCACATGGAAACAACTCTGTAATTTGCACGTGCTTACCAACATTATGTCTCTACAACAATGTCAATTGGATGAAATCCATTGTGTAATATTGACACCTTCTTCTACCCAAAACAATTGACCATTCCTACACATGTATGGTTGTAGGTCACAATCATCAATAGGATATGGTTGTAGATTTACACGACATTCAAACAAAAATAATGAATGCCAAAACCAACAAACTCCACTAGTGATGTAGCTACTACTCCACACAACTCTTAGGAATGCATTCAACAAATTCACAAAAGGAACCAAACATATAGAACAATAGTTGTTTCATCGGTTGTCATTGATTTTCAAAGGACCCCCAATGTCATTTCCCTCCATGCACCAATCTCCATCACATCTCCAAGAAGGGAATATTTTGTTGCAATATTGAAGGAAAGAACTATATTGAGGTTGCATTTGATGTAAACATCA